>JAGSMP010001310.1:0-56298 GCA_029286625.1 Parnassius orleans
ACATCTCTGGAGGACCTAAGCACTATGATCATGACCACAATAGTGCCTCCCAACTGATAGATCTTAAGATGGACAAACAAAGATCATGTATAACGTCCATGTCACACCTTTGCCGGTAGTTGTTGGGGCACTAAACTCGAAGTTGTTGAGGAGTATGTTTACCTGGGACAAATAGTCCAACTAGGTAAGTCCAACTTCGACCGAGAGGTCAATGGACGGATTTAAATCGGCTGGGCAGCATTCGAGAAATTCCGACACATCTTCTCGTCAGGTATACCTCAAAGCTTGAAAACGAGACTGTACAACCAGTGCGTGTTGCCACTGATGACTTGTGGAACTGAGACGTGGCCCTTCACTGCTGGCCGTATGAGGAAGCTCAAGGTCGCTCAGCGAGCTATGGAGGGGCTATGCTCGGGGTTTCTCTGCGTGGTAAATTTGGAAATGAGAATATCCGCAGTAGAACTAGAGTGACCGACATAGCCCAACGGATTAGTAAGCTGAAGTGGCAATGGGCCGTCCATATATCTCGAATAACCGACAACCGATGGTGAAAAATGAACCGGTAGGCGAAGTGTAGGGCGACCCCCTACTAGATGGAGTGACGACCTGGTAAGCCATGCAGGAAGTCAATGGATGCAGTTAGCTCAGCAGTTGGTTCAGCAGTGGACTTGTGGAGGGCTGTAATGATGAAATTAGAAACAGTAAAGTTGCGAGATCGCCACCTTGAGGGACACCTGTATTATATGAGATGTGTCAATCAATCAGTCGCATGATCTCTGCTGCAGGGCGCGAGATGAAGAACGTTGCCTCCATTTCAATTGGACCTTCGCAGGTGCATTAAGAAGCCAGCCGAAGGAAGAGGCCCGAACATCTTTCCAGTTTGGTCGTTCGGAGCAAGTCGTGGCCAGCATAGGAGGCCAGCCGTATCTGATGCGGGGCCGGAGAACACATTTAGACTCAGGCCAGCATAGAGGCCTGCCGGATCTGATGCAGAACCGGAGAAGACACTGAAGGGATTGACCTGGAACTGAATAGCTGCCGGGAGAAAGAAACCGGAATTGCTGACAGGCAAGAGTGCTTATGTAAGGTACTCATTGCTCCCGGGCGATGGTGCTTGTGTAAGGCACTCACTGCTGCCGGGCGAGGGTGCTTGTGGAAAGCTCTTGACTGCACTGCGGGTGGGCGAGGGTGCCCAGTCACCGGCGACGGGACAGCGGAACACCAGCATATCAAGCACCGACACCCAACAGTGCCAAAGTTGGAGCTTTGGCTTAACGCCTTTCGGTAGTGCATACCAAATAAGCGAGTTTGCCTTTGAATAGCTCGGCTGCGCCGTTATGTCTTGCGTGAAGGGCTGTGAGTAGGCATGCGGAGGGTTGCTTTTCTTCCCGTACCCTGAGCAAGCTGTGAAGCGTACGTCCACTGACGGGCAATACCTACCTAACCTTTCCTGCACGATTCCATCCTTGGGCGGTTCACCACAGTAGGCTCCGTCTCAAGGTTATTAGGGAACGATAGGGATTATTAGGGACCGATAGGGAGGTAAGGACCTTAGGGATATCGTAGCCAACAGTCCCCTCTTGCAAAATGAAGAGGGCACAGGACCAAAATGAGAGGGCTGAGGAACCAGGACACGAACAGGGGTTTCAAGGGAGGCGAAAGAAACTGAATCATCTGGAGCGACCACAGCTACTGCATCGAGTGGGCTAACACAAGACATCCACGAACACATGGGACTCAAACGTCCGTGGCAGTGATAAGCAGCTGGACAGAAACTAGTGGTGGTAGTGGTAGTGCGTAGTCTAGCATCGCGCCGAAATCCGTCGTGTCCAGAAATGAAGCGATAGCCGAGAACGTCGGTCAAGTCGAAATCGAAGAGCGGCATTGACGAAAACGGTAGTCGAACAGGCAAACGGAAATGGATCATGAAATGGTAGTAGGTTGTCGGGATCAGCGAGAAAGGCCGAATTAGAAGCGCATATTAAATTCAAACGCTCAGAGCTCGAACGAGCAGAAACAGCTGCTGGTTTTAAGTCACAATTGGAGTTAGCATGCCTCAACCGGAAGAGGAGATCGACTCGAGCGAGTATGATGAAGAGCGAATACCCAAGTGGAACCTTTGTAAGGAGTTGGTTTAACATTCCATAATGAGCGCGCTAGTTAGTTTAACGCAGCCCGAACCTGCAGAAAAGGACGCGTCCAAGGATCACGCCGTAAAGAGGCGGAGGTCAAGTGCGACCTAGAAATGCACAGAAAGCACGCAAGTGGTGTCAGTGTTGACGACGGGATTGTGAGTGCAATAAAAACTGCGGGTAAGGATAAGTCATCCCCTCATTACCTCCATGAACTACCGGTCTTTGACGGAGACGCAAGTGAATGGATAGTTTTCAAAACGGTGTTTGAAGACACACGTGAACATTTTCAGGTGTGCAAAATGTGGCACACCTTTGAAGAGCGTTACGAGGCACCGCTAAAGAGGCGGTAAGGTCATTGTTATCTACTTTATGTCAACCAAATGAAATTGAGAACGCACTCGAAAGGAAGTTCGGTAGAGTTGCGATGCTCATTCTATCCGAAATCGAAAATGTAAAGCGAATGCCAAAGCTGGCGGAAGATGGCAAATATTGGCATTTTCGCTAGTCGCGTTATGAATATGGTTGCATCAATTCGTGCGTTAAAGTAACCACAGTATCTATACTCACCTGAGTTAGTGAGCCGTATAGTGGAGCAGCTCCTTATTGTGATTAAATTTAAATGGTTCCAATATCGAGCTCAGTAACTTATGGAGGCAGAGCTACAAAAATGGCTAATTTTAGAACTCGTTGAGTGAAAATTTGGTACGTCATTCAACGCTGAGAACGTGTCTGAAAAACGGAAACGTCCTGAAAACGGGAGACGAACCGTGCTCACCGCGAAGCAGCCTGTGTACGACCGTATTAATCGTTAGCGTTATGAGCGCAAAGAAAATAAGAGGCACGCACGACAAGTGGTTTTGACAACTCAGTCATCATCATCATCATCATCAT
Source organism: Parnassius orleans (assembly GCA_029286625.1). Taxonomy (NCBI): domain Eukaryota; kingdom Metazoa; phylum Arthropoda; class Insecta; order Lepidoptera; family Papilionidae; genus Parnassius; species Parnassius orleans. Next base: position 3,027 of record JAGSMP010001310.1, read on the forward strand.
TACAGCCTTCACAAGTCCACTGCTGAACATAGGCCTCCCAAGGAATGCCACAAAGCACGGTCCTGAGCCACCCGCATCCATCGACTTCCTGCATGTCTTACCAGGTCGTCACTCCATCTAGTGGGGACGCCCTACACTTCGTCCGCCGGTACGAGGCCGCCACTGAGAACCTTTTTCCCCATCGCATTCACAACTCAGTAAAAGCCTATAATTATATGTAACAAAGAGCACTCTATAGAGCGTTGTTATAACTTTAAAAATATGGATAATCGAGAAAAAAAAGCGGTTAAGAAGGCGAATATATACTTTAATGTCTAGCACCCTACCATAAGAGGTCAAAGTTTAGGGCAAAAAATGTGGAATAGATGGATGTCAGATGGCATCATCGTACTCTACACAGATACCCCAATAAAAGGTTTCGCCGCAAGAGGGTGATAGGGTAAAGAGGGACAAACAAAGTAAATACATTAATACACTGGCATCTGCATTTTAAAGATTATACCAGTCGAATTGTATGGACCTAGAGGAAAGGTTAAAACCATGGCTTTTCTGGATGAAGGTTCAACTATGACACTCATAGAGCATATAGCTAAGAAGTTAGCACCCTGGGCCCAAAGAGGTATTAATTGCGAGCATAGAGGACAAGCGAATTAACGGCAGTAGTTCGTATCGCTTGAACATTAAGATTAACCCTTTACCGCAAGCAAAAAATATTTAATTTTATAATTTTATTAAGTTGATTGGTTTCTATAAGTCAAAGAAGCTTAAAAATGTTGAAAAATTATCGTGGTTTTGGAAAATCAAATGTAGGTGACGTACAACACTGCGAGATACTTAGATAATTTAAAGAATAATGAATGTTGTTCTCACCAACACTGCACCTGTGGTAAGAAAACAAAAGGTGAAATGGATACAACTGTTTATTTTGAAAAGTAGCTATTTATTTTATTAAAATAAGAAACTTAGGACCTTAGACAGAGACATGTAACTGTAAAACAATTTCGTTTTTCCAAAAGACATAAACGCAAGTTACATTTATTGCAAAAGCACTTGTAAACTTTTTACAATATTACATCTACTCTTGCGGTACAAATGTTGGTAAGTGACCAACACTGTCATATCGTCATCACAGAATCCGGTGGTCTTGGGGCTGATGGAGTTTATCTTTACAGTAGGCTCATTTTCTTTTGCATCTGATCGCGAACCTGTTACATTGTAACAGTTCATTTGCTAGCTCTACACGGAATACTTTAAGAGGGAGACTTTTCATCACCTGGACGATCTTCTATAAGTAAGCCATGCATTGTTCACACAAATATCAAGTGATTGAGCAATAGTGCCATATACCATCGCTTGGTCTTAAAGTTTGAACGATACAATGATATTAACATATCGGCTAAATCGACTCCACCCATATGGGCATTGTATTGCTTTACAATTTGTGGACACTCTATATCAACTCTCGATTTAGCCTCTTTAGAGTATCTCTTAACCTTTTGGTGGGAGTCCACAAATGAACTTGCCAACGTAACGACTTTGTTATCAAACCATTGAGCTGATGACTTGCGCCTCTGCCTTTTTCGCTAAAGCCTTGTCAGTAGTCATTTTGTATCACAGCCTCTCAAGCGATTCTTTTTATAGTTCCCAAACTGAAAATGTCATAGTCCTCCTTAAGTGACGAATCAATTCTAAGGATGTAAAAATTATCAAAGTAAACTGTTGCAGGTTTATTTTTATAGTTTGACAATGCTAAGACTACTTTTGCCCCAAGACCTAAGCTGTTTTCGTAGTCCGAAAACAATGATTCCTAAAAGTATCGTCGCCAGCATAAGGATAAAATCATAGACTACGCCAGAGACCCCGCACGAATAAAAATTTAAATCCCCATTTCTTCGGTTTCTTCGGCAGATATTGTCTCCTACTTCCAGCTCTAGTTCCTTTGTAGACCATCATCTCGTCTATACTAAAACGCCCTTCTTCTTCGAGTTGTAAACAGTTCAGTCGGATCCGTTCTAGTATTGGACGAACTTTGAAATACCGATCGTCATTCATACTTGAGTTGTCGCAAAAATGGAGGTACTTTCTAATTTTTCATATTTTCTTAGTGGCATAACGCAATTTTAGAAAACCTAAGCCTATTACTCCAATAATTACGATAAGAGCAACTGAACAACACCCATTAGTATCGTTATGGCAATAAAATCTTTATATCTTCATTGGTGACATTGATACTTTTGGTAGCTGCACATTGTACTGAATACAAGTTAGTATTATCGGCGATGAGGTCAACTATGTCGTCGGAAAAAAAGTTCTAAAATAATCTAAGGCGTTTTCGCTGTGGCTTCTAAAGGGGTTGATATTCAGGTAACTCAACTGTTGCAGCATGTTCAAATTTTGCAGATTTCATTTAAATTTTAAGGTTTCTAACAAATTTCTTTACTCGTTTGGTTGTAAGTCGCACAGTATTAGCTGCTCTTTTGAACGAGTTTTATTAGCTGGCGAGTCTAATGGCGACAAAACGGATGAAACTGAATGTAGCATGAAAGGAGTTGTTGTTGAGGTTGACCAGTAGAAACATTTCTTGAATAACAGGAGATAGTGGAACGGTATTTTCATCGGAAAAAGTTGGGTTTTCTCGTGCTAGTCCTACATTTTCAGGCTCAACATTTTCGTCTTCATCGGAACTTGAGAAAATGTGCATGCAATCTAAAGATGATGGATATGATCTCGGTTCAGAACTACAATACGTCAAATCGTCATCATCATCATTGGGCTTGAAACAACATTTCTTCTTCAGAGGCACTGCTGCTATCTGAAGAAGCTGCTTTCAGGTGGTACCAAAGCCATTATTTTTGCGTTCTTTGCCATTTTAGCTTCATCTGAAACAAGCAATGCAAAAAAAATATGCAAACCGCACCCAAAGCATAAATCAAATACCAAATATAAGATATTTACGAGAAAAATTAAATTGTATCAGGTATCAGACGAGTCGAAACTGAAAACAAAAAGAACAACTAAGCTCAACATATTTTAGGAGAACAGACGTTCTCGGTCGTTTAGACGTTCTTTTGGTAAAAATAGATTGTACCTGTATATTTTGCAAAAATATATATATACAGGGTATTTTTGAAACGCTCCCGAAAACGAAGACAGACGACAGTACTAACTATATCTTAGATGATGGGTGAAATATAAAAATGATCCTGATGAAAAAAAAATCATCTTTTCACAACGTTTTATTAGCTTTATTACGCTCCATCGTGTTAGTATAAATCATCGTGTTAAATAAAACGTTAATTTCATTAAAATAAAACATGAAAATACTTAAACATAAAAGCAGCAGTGGAATTACTGAATTACAATCAGCTGACTAGGGGTCAATGTACGCGCGAACGCCGAATTCGCGCGGCCCGTAACTATGATGGTACCACAATACCTAATAATTTACAACACTTGTCTAAATACCTAACTTATCTACTTAACCTACTAATTTGCCACTGTGCTTGTCTCCACGTAGCCACTTTAATTCGAATTCACAGGTTAAATAAACAAATAACTGGTTCGATTCCCCGCTAATGAAAAAATACTTAAATAAAATGTTAACAAGGTTAGTCATGCTTTTTATCCATTGTGTAGGTATATTTTTATTCTGATGTATTCAGTTATGTACCTATTCAGATCAGTTCAGTACTAAGTTATTTAAAAAATAGGTTAAATAAACCAAATAACTGGTTCGATTCCCCGCTAATGAAAAAAAATACTTAAATAAAATGTTAAAAAGGTTAGAGTCATGCTTTTTATCCATTATGTAGGTATGTTTATTATTCTGATGTATTCAGTTATGTACCTTTTCAGATCAGTTCAGTACTGTAATTTAAAAAATTAGGTATGAACGGCTTACCGATCTTCCGTGGCCTTATGAGATTCTCCAAGGCACATTAATATGTTGTATTCACGAGCACTATAAACGTACGCGTTAGGCATTATTAAAACAAAATAGAAACACAAAACGTAACAACAAGAATAACACGTAATAACAAGTACGTAATACCAAGTAATAACAATAAGAATTTAATAAACAAAACCAATGAACTGTCGCTCGCTGTGCGTGTCCAAAGTCAGCGCGGAACTGTCTCAAAACTAAAATTAATAGTGAATCCCGCCAAAACTGAAGCCTACTGCGTCCTAACTAACGTCCTTGCGGTAAACACTTTGAACATTCCCACAGACCGTCAAATGTTATGACATTGCCAACTTTTATTTTATAAGTTTAGTTTCCATATGATCACTACGACTAGTCTTTCATATGGAATTTAAAAGTTATAGTTTTAATTTTTTTAATACAATTAGACAATCAATTGTACCCTGACGAAACAAGCAGTTCGTTACTACAAAAATGATATTGAAATTAATAAACGTACTTACTTGGGTTTGGTTATCTTTGATTTTGTACAAGAAAATAGAAATAAAATGGTATTGAATAATTTAATAGTTAAAATCAATTGCAATTATGATCGACAGTTAATTAATCTAAAAAATAATTATTTTACTTTACTTTTATTGACTTTCCGTTTTTAATCCTTCCAATACTTTGATTTGAAAACAGGTACGTCAAAACTATTACAAATTACTTGCATGTTTTATTGTAATTGCCGCCTAATTCTTATGTCGCTTGCAAACAAATCTTAGTAGGTAAATTTGGGGAATTTATATGTTGGCGCTGACGCGAGGTGACACACAGTCGGCGGGTGGCGGCAGCGCGTGGTACGAAGGCGCGACGGGGAATGCTCGCCAGTATTGTTGTGCGCGCACGCTATTGGTTCCTCATTCTTGCCGCGCTTTGAAAAGCGATGTTTCCCAATATACAGTCGCACACACAGCTTTCTATGCACGACGCGCGACGATGTTTTTAAAAAGGAAGGAAAGAAAAATTATTTATATCTATTGTTTTATGACTGAACTAGTGAACGAAAAGGTAAATAGAAGGTGAATGGGGAAAATTGTGCAGTAAAGTTAAATGTATTGAGGAAGAATACCGAAAAATTACCATGTGGTCAACCTGATGACGGAAACATTTATCATTCGCATTGATGATGATGATTCTGATGAAGTAGCATCCAGTAACACCAACACACCATCGACATCCGGCTTCCATGTTCCATGTTCTAACGGTATAATGGACGGCGTGTCACCCTTAGCTTAAGTTTTCTTGTTACAAACTACTTTATTTTACGATTGAAATAAAAATAATGCTCAAGCATACATTATCCATTTTAATTTCAACTCTTCCAAAGTTCTAAGAAGCTAGTAAAGTAACTATTATGATTCTACAATAAAACCATTAATTACTATTATTATTATAAAACAACAGCCTAGTACCATGTAGTACTTTAGAACGCGACTGTACCCATGTGCAGACACACCCCCTCCACTGTCGCTCAGCGTCGTGACGGGACCTGTACGGAGCTAGATAAAAGAGTTTGGCTTCGACGCGGATATTGACCCTAGTCAGCTGATTTTATGATTTATTTATTTTAAATTCCACTGCTGGTTTAATATTTAAGTATTTTCATGATTCTTTTAATGAAATTAATGTTTTATTTAACTATATCAACACGATGGAGCGAATGAAGCTAATAAAACGTTGTGAAAAGATGATTTTTTTTCATCAGGATCAATTTTATATTTCACCCATCATCTAAGATATAGTTAGTACTGTCGTCTGTCTTCGTTTTCGGGAGCGTTTCAAAAATACCCTCTATATATATATATATATATATATATATATATATATATATATATATATATATATTTTATATATATAGAGTTTAATTCGAAAAGAAACGTTATAAAAAACGCAAATGAAATAAAAACACTGTTATAAAATAAATCGTCAATATACCTACTAAAGAGACAGCGTTGTCTGTCAACAACATATATAACTCACATTACTTTTCTCAATACTTCTGCAATGTAGGTGCCCTACAACATACTCTTTTACAAACATATATTTTCTTTACAAGTAATTACTATAGGTTTTACACACAAATTACAACAGTAAGTATCTGACAGGTAAATAGTAACACGTAATAGGCAATATTGTTGCTTTAAACCAATAAATAAAAAATCTAACCTTAGATCCGCAAGGTGCTAGTAGTCTCGACGCCATTTTGCGAGTAAATGACATATCAATGACACTTTGTGACGTTCTATATATTTTTTCGGTAGTGTTTCGTTTTGCTATGATATTGAAAATTGTAACCATTGAAACAGTTATTTTTTTTTGTTGAAATATTTTTCTATTTGTTATGTTGTTCACATACAACATTGCGAATTAAAGGGTTAAGATCCCCTACCCCAGTCTACAAATTTGGAGTATATATATATACTGACAGACGTAATTCAAATAGCACATCTCAAAATAATTAATTATATAAACTGCACCCATGTAGTTTAGAAATAAAAATAGTTAAAGATCGCTCACCTTATAACGTCGATATTACTTCAAATAATTAGGATTGGGTACTTTTGCTATATAAAAATTGCACCTGCTTGAATATAATTGCACCATCGTTAAAATACAATATTAAGTGCAAAATGTTAATAAAACCAAATTTGTTAAATGTCGAATGCACCACCCCCTACCCCAGCCTACGAATTTGGAGTATATATATATATATATATATATAAAAACTGACATACTTATTTCTAATAGCACATGTCAAAAATATTAATTAATTGAACTGCACCCATTTAGTTTATATATAAAAAGGTAAACTAGCTCACCTTATAACGTCGATATAACTAAATAAATTAGATTTGGGTACTATGCAATATGAAAAAACTGCACTCTGCTTGAATATTACTGCACCGTTAAAAACGCATTAAATGCAATATTAAGTGCAAACAGTATATAAAGTAATTATCGGCAACTATTGGACAAAAGTGATGAAAAAAATTAACATAAAAGCAAATTCATGGAATTGGTGAATTCTGGAACGCAAAATATTCTAGTCAACTTTTCCTAATAATGAGATATTATTATAATTTTTCATATTAATATCTGTATTATTAAATTTGAATATCTCGATAAATGTTAAGGACTAGGGTAAGAGCGAAACAACCCCACACGACTATATTAAATTACTCTCTGGGGTTGTTTCACCACTAATTTATTAAAAGTTTATTGGGAAATAAATGTATTTTTATTTTATTTATATATATATATATATATATATATATATTTCTTTTTAGGTCTTTATTTACCTTGACGAAACTTAAATCCATATTAAAGCAGCTGAAGAAATGTAAAATAATAAGTTGGCTTTTAAAGAAAATATATTCTTGCAATAAAATGACAAGAACCATATGCATTTGAAATTGTGTCATCAAACTTGTCAGCTACTACAAAAATATGCAAGCCTCTAAGAGTGGCAACAAAAACATGGCAGGTGATTATGCAAGATGATAAAATTTTGGCATTGCTGTTATAGTACAACTGTGTGTTTTACTGAGCAAAAAGACACAGGTAAATTTATTTCATTTATTTGTGTGTATAGTATTAAATAATTTTATACACACAAATAAATAATTTTAAAGGCGTCCCGCTCTGAGAAAAAAATAAATGGTCACATTATGTATACATCGAACTATATTATGCAGTGCGCCCACAAGTGAGGAGAGTTTTTTGTGAATATATTGTGAGCTTTCCATGTAATATAGCCTCGCATGGGTGATTTCTGGATCTCGATGACAGCGCCACCTCCCGGCTCCAATTATAATTCTAAGCCATCCAGGGGTCCACTCAAACACATAAAAAATTCATCAAAATCAGTCGAGCCATTTTCGAGTTTTAGGGAGACTAACGGGCAGCAATTGATTTTTATTTAAAAAGTTTTAAACTTGTTAGTTTTGGGTATTTGGCAACTGGCACTTCGTGCCGTTAATTAAAAAAGGGAGAGAGCTGCTTGTTTGTAGTCTGCGTCTGACGAACGTCATGTTATCTACACAGTAAAAGTAAAAACTCTTGAAATAACGTAGAAATATATTATGAAACATGTTAGTGGCTAAATCGTTGAGTGATCATCTTTTCACTAATTGAAACTTAATTCTACTGAACCACTAGAAAAAACACTAGTATACTCCACGCCACGGTTCGGTCGAAACCACTAGTTTTGGTGTCAAAATCCACTAAGTTGGCAACAATACTGTGCTCTATAAAGTTAAAGGGATTTTCTCAGTCAGCAAAAAAGCAAACAGAGTCTCAGAGACAAAAGTATAACCATAAACAAAACAAAATTTTATTTAAGAATGTCAAATAGGCCATTTTATAAAAAAAAATGAAATATGTGTGTATCTAAAGCGACAAATTTTCTTATTGTCAAAAAAATTTAAGATATCTCAAATAAGAGCTAAGTAACCAGAAAAGACGCTAAAAATTTGAGTAGCTAAATTGCTCACTTGTAATTTCTGGCGACAAAGTCGCTAAGCTGGCAGCACTGGTCAGCATAATCAGTTGTGACCATAGTAATTAATTCTAACGTATTTTGTTATAATCCTGCAGTGGTCGCGCCTTATAAATTCACGCAAGTGGTCACGTGGATTGCATATTATGTATTCTAATTTAAAATAAGAATAAAACTGTAAAATATCAAATAAAATGTACTTTTACTTTAAATAAAACAGGGTAACACTTAGTAATCATATTTAATAAACAAAAAACAGCTATACATCCATCTTTATTAAACACAAATAATGAAAAAAAATTATAAATGAAAATGGCATATTAATTTGAGATCACAAACCAGTTTACATATTTATTACTAATCTAATCATTAAACAATAGGAACGGAATATGTACTAGGAATTATCTAGACTAACGAATTTACCACAGTGCACGATCATTACGTACTTTTATTGCGCGATCTTCCGCAGTCGTAGCAAAGACCCACTCTACTAGTTTGCGATGATGCTGAGGAACATGGCTGTAGATTTCAGCCATGCCAAGTAGAGGGAAATAAGAAAGTCGCGTTAAATTATTATACTTCGTCGGGACAGCTGCTTACTTTATATAAAGCGCAAGTCCGGTCGTGTATGGAGTATTGCAGCCATATATGGCTGGTGCTGCAAATGCCACCTAGCAGCTTTGGACTCAATGGAAAGACGTGCTAAGAGGCTTATTGACCCAAATTTGCTTAAAATCAATCTTACCAGCCTCGAACACAGATGCAAAGTAGCCAGCCTTTCGGTTTTCTAAAGGATGCATTTCGGAGAGTGTGCGCAGGAATTGCACAATTTAATTCCTCCTCTCTTCCATCGGACAACCAGACGTTCGGCCAGTCTCACTCTTTCGTTGTTGACATACCACGCATTAGGACGAAACGGTTCGCTACGTCGTTCATCATGCGTACAGCAAGGGTGGAATAAGTTTCAGCATCTGTCTTTCCATCCGATTACAGTGTGGGTGTCTTCAAGGCAGAGTGAATATGCTTTTATTAAGTCAGTGCGCTTCACCATCTTAGGCTACATCACCACTTACCATCATGTGGGATCAAAAAAACTATTAAGCCATGGATAACTCCAGATCTCTTTCGCTGTATTCGACACAGAGATAATTTGCACAAAAATATCTTTTACTAGGTACAGAAACTATTGTAATAAGTTTAAAAAAAATTAAGTTGGAATATGAAAAACATGAATTAAAAAAGGCTAGTAATAAGCAATACATAACATAACAAATAGGGCAAAAAAGAAAGAAAATTCATTCCATCACTTATTAACCTCATCATCCACTACGGAGGTATCTGTTAATTTAGTTAATGATTTTTTCGCTAATAAAGGCAAAAATCTCGCGGAAAATATATCGGATGGACTTACAGAGTTAACAAAAAAATCTTTTAACGACAACAACAACAACAACTCGCAGTCCAAGGTATTGTTACCAACGGATGAGGACGTGGTTGCAAGATTAATAATATCTCTCCGTAATGACTGTGCTGTGAGTTGGGGTGTAATGTCCTCTAATCTCCTTAAAAGGCGTATTAATGTAGTTGTCCCACCCATTCTTTTTAGCGCATTTAAATAAAAGCATGTTTTTATAAAAGTTTTTTACTTTTAATTTATTATTTTTAACATAAATAGCGGTGTACGGAGATGACGCCGCCACGAAAATAAGTTACGTAATTCTAAACTCTTCCGGTGGCGCGTCATGATTGTGCCGCCACAGAAATCGGAGACTGTCCCTGTCTTCCTCGCGAATCTTCACTTGCAGGAACATTTCTTTAATATCTGCCATTACTGCTACGCTTCCTTCTCTGAATCGTAACAGCATACCAAATAATGAACTTAACAGGTCAGATCCGGTCAACAGTGCGTCATTAAAACATCGTTCATCCGTCCTGGCGGTCGCGTCGAAAACAAGTCTTATTTTTTTCTGCGGATATGGCGATTTTCAGCCTGCGCTCTATTTGGTGGCATGCGTTCGTCATCAGACCGCCATAAAAAAACAGATTTGTATCTGTTGTCCGGGAAGCGAGGTACAGTTTTATTTAAAATACTCAACGCTCGCTCGCTCGCTGATATTAATTTACGAGTAAGTATAAAGTACCAGTTGTCCAGACCAATTAATATGGTAGGTCTGGACCTTTCATAAAACAACTCGTCCTCTATGGGTGCCAAATGAGGGCACCGTTTTAATAATTCTCGACTCACCGATTGCGGAGAGAGATTAAGTGAAATTTGCCCCCTCCATTGTATTTTGATTGTTATCTGTGTGGACAACAAAACAGATAACAATCAAAATACATTTAAATTAGGATAACAATCTGGCACAAAAATATTAACAGTTTTGTGCTAGGTTGTTATCCTAAATATGTTGACACATCATTTTTATATTAAATACAGGAGATATCAACTTTACACTTTGCAATATTTATGACATACATATTTACATAATACAAGAAATAAAAATTAACAAATAACAAAGTTAAAACCTATGTGATATGGGAATGTGTGTGCATAAGTGTAAGCTGTTTTACTGCTCTTTTGAATATCTCTTTTGACGATTCCAGAATGATTGCCTATGGTCACAAAACCTTGACTGACTGTGAACGAGGTGGGTTGTGTGCCTGCAATCGTACAACTATAAAGTGGTATACCAACCTGGTAAGAACAACATTGCAGATTCCTTGTCTAGACTAAGTAAAGCTGCTGAAAATCACCTACAGAGCTAAAAGACAACCACATTTGTCAGGTTGTTAAGTTTGCTAGGCCTGTGGTCGTTTCACTGAAATAAATAATTGATTTTTATGTAGAAGATAGAGAAATCTTAGATGTCAAAAAGGGGCATATCACAACATATGGAATAGTAATGTAATGATATATAAGATATTTTAAAACGAACTCTGTTTTCATATTGTTAAGGATCGTGATTCCTGCTCAACTGCGTAAGAGAGTTTTGGAAGCCGCTCATGAGGGCCACCCATGCATAGTAGATGAAAACAAGACTAAGAATGAAAGTCTGGAAATGTAACAAAGATGCCGAAAATATTATCAAATCGTATGAAAGATATACCTAGTCTCTGCTACAAACCCACCAAACCCTATGAAGCGACGTGAACTACCAGAAGGGCCATAGGTTGATATTGCTATTGACCTGATAGGCCCACTTCCTAGTGGTGACTACTTATTAGTAGTTGTGAACTATTAAAGCAGATATATAAAGAAGTTGAGATTTGTCAAAATATCACTTCAGCAGCAATTTTGACCCAGTTAAAGGAAGTATTTAGGCGAACTGCGAAGTCCAGCTTTATAACAGCCGATAATGGTAAGCAATTTACAAGTGAGGAGTTTTAGTCATTTCTAGTGGAAAGAAACATCACTCTCTTTAGCAAAATACCATATTGGCTACAGAAAAACAGGGAAGGCGAACGACAGAACCGTGACATATTGAAAAGATTAAAAATATCATCACTAACACTACAGCCTTTCACAAGTCCACTGCTGAACATAGGCCTCCCCCAAGTTATGCCACAAAGCACGGTCCTGAGCCACCTGCATCTATCGACTGCCCGCACACCTCACCAGGTCGTCACTCCATCTAGTGGGGGGTCGCCCCACACTTCGCCTATAAGTACGAGGCTGCTACTCGAGAACCATTTTTCCTATTGGTTCTCGGTTCTTCGAGTTATATGGCCCATTGCCACTTCAGCTTACTTAATCCGTTGGGCTTCGTCGGTCACGCTGGTTTTACTGCGGATATCCTCGTTACTAAGTGTATCACGCAGAAAACCCGAGCATAGCCTCTCCTAGCACGCTGAGCGATCTTGAGCTTCTCATGCGCCAGCAGTGAAGGACCACGTCTCAGATCCTTAAGTCATCACTGGCAACACGCACTGGTTGTACAATTTCGTTTTCAGGTTTTGAGGTATACCTGACGAGAAGATGTGGCGTAATTTCCCGAACGCTGCCCAGCCGAGTAGAATCCGTCGATTGAACTCTCGATCGAAGTTGGACTTACCTAGTCGGACTATTTGTCCCAAATAAACATAGTCGTTAACAACTTCGAGCTTAATGCTCCCAACAACTACGGGCATATTTGCGACATGGACATTACACATGATCTTTTGTTTGTCTATGTTCATCTTAAGACCTATCCGTTGGGAGGCACTATTCAGCTCATTGTGCATAGTGCTTAGGTCCTCAAGTAATTCTGCCATAAGGACTATGTCGTCGGCAAATCGAAGGTGAGTGATGTACTCCTATTGATGTTAATACCGTATCCTTTCCAGTCCAGAAGCTTGAAAACGTCTCCCAATGCAGCGGTGAAGAGTTTCGGGGATATAACGTCACCCTGTCTTACACCTTTCAGCAGTTGGATAGATTTCGTACTCTGGTTCTGTACTCGGATAGCCATCGTAGCCCTACTGTACAAACACTTCAGCACTTCGACATACCGACACTCAACTTGGCACCGCTGAAGGGACTGTAGTACCGCCTAAATTTCGACGGAATCAAAGGCTTTCTCATAGTGCACATACGCCAGATATAATGGCAAATTGTACTCCCGGACTTCTGTACAATTTACTGAAGGGTTGACTGCCTCGTTGGTCTAGTGGTTGTAGTAGTGCGACTGCTGATCATGAAGTCCTGGGTTCGAATCCCGGGTCGGGCAAAAAAAATCAGTTATTGAGCTTTTCCATCAAGAAATTCTCAGTGGCTGCCCGGAGTCAGGAAGTTGGCGGTGTCTCACACCCGTGCCTCGGAAAGCACGTAAAGCTGTTGGTCCTGCGCCTGATCTCTCGGTTGTCGGTTTACCGTCCCATCGGTCTATGAGTGAGAGAATAGAGAGTGCACCTGTTTGCACGCATACACTTGGGTACTACAATCCTGTCCTGCGCAGTTAGCTAGTCTCTATTGAGGCAGGCCGCCGTGACTTAAATTCGGTCTGGAGGACATTATTATTATTATTATTATTGAAAAATATTAATTATATATATTATTTTAAAAAAATTTTGCCCGACCCGGATTCGAACCCAGGACCTCATGATCAGCAGTCGCACTACTACAACCACTAGACCAACGAGGCAGTCAATATTCAATATAGTAGTATAAATTTTCAATATTATACTACTAAAGAGTATATGATTGATAATAACCTCTGGGATGAGGCGATCGCTACCATGCTGTTTCTATACGTTTTCTACTTAATTATATAAAATATTATATTATGAATTAATGTTTTAAAAGTCTCGCTGGGTTTCTTGCGTGTTCTTCTCAGGACAGTGTTTTTTTCGAATCAGTGGTAAAGTATAAATGAAAATCAATAAGTATTCTTGTATTTCCATATTGACTAAAATTGATTCTATTCTATTCTCTTAATAAATTAAAACTTTTTATTAAATTTTCAGAGACGGAAAAGTAATTTAAACTTTTCAAATTTGATCCCCTTGCAACTTTATCAAAATACCAGAAATCATCCTAATACTTTATAAAGGTTTTGGTGAAATAAATTATTCAATGGCAGAGTTCGCTTTGAGCCTTGACTTCGCTTTTCGAAATAAATTCTTTTACAATTCAACGACTGCCATATATCAATACCATTAGCGTTTTTCTAAAGTAACTTTTATTCGTATTTTTACAAATAAAGAAAGTTAAAATATCCCGTGTAAAGGGCTTTGTATATATTAAGGATCTAACACAAACTCAATCTCAAGACCAGACCATCTTGCTTTTTAATTAGATATTAACCGGAAATAGTTATGAAATTTGGGAGAAAAACCAAATTTATGTTTATAAGTAAAATTATTTTTATCATCGCTAAAAGATACTTCATAGGTGTTTACAAAAACGCTATACTAAACTGCCATAGTTGCATCAAGTTATGTAGATGCCCCTAAGCAATGCAAGTCCCGTTGTCTTCTCCCTTTTTACCAGAATGCACAAAGTAATCAAAATTCAATATGGCGAGAACCAGGCGCCATATTGTGAGAAAGAAAAAATGGAAGTCGACGAACTATGTCAAGTGGGGCATCATTGAATAGTTCTTTGAAAATCATCTTTGGGTTTCTCTAAACATGTTACATTTTAAAGGCTATTTTGGATCTATAACGATTTGAAATTGGTTAGCAATCATTATCACTTAAATTTTTAAAAGTTATAATCTTATTAACTCTTAAGGTCTTATTATCGTGAAAAATAATTATTCACTTCTCAGTTAACTGTATTACGCAGTCGGGTTTTTTTAAATAGATGTTTTAACCAATAAGCTTGTTCTAGCTTCCTAAATTAAATTTTCTAATAACTCACTTAGAACAAGGAAAACTCTTATGTGGCGCAGATTTTATAGTTTATTGATTTCTTTGCGGTTAACACAGACTGCAAATTTACTTTAAAACATCGTGTACACTAGCATACATTTTAAGCAGCAAGTGCGATGTACTAACACAGGTAATGCTGTGGAAGGTGTGTGAAATTCCATATTACTCTCCATGAGCAAATAAAAATCGTGTCACGTGCAAGTTCTTCCAACGCTTGACGTGTTGGAAAAACTTGCGCCAACTCGATGAAAACTTTGTGGAAGGAATAAAAAGATTAAAGACGTACCTTATTATGACTTTTTCACAAAAGTTGTACCGAATATTGCGAAGTGTCAGTTATTATTTTGGATTTCATTTTATGGTAAGATATGACTGCCTCGTTGGTCTAGTGGTTGTAGTAGTGCGACTGCTGATCATGAGGCCCTGAATGGCGGGGCCCTGGCGGGTTTGAATCCCGGTGGGGCCAAAAATCTGGTATTGAGCATTTCATCAAAAATTCTCAGTAGCTGCCCGGAGTCTGGAATTGGCGGTGTCTAACCTCTTGCCTCGAAAGCACGTAAAACCGTTGGTCCTGCGCCTAATCTTTCTCCGGTCGTGTCGGCTTACCGTCCCATCGGACTATAAGAGTGACGGAACACACTTAGGCACTATATTCCTGTCCTGCGCCGATGGCTAGCGTCCGTTGAGGCTGGCCGCCGTGACCAAAATTCCGTCTGGAGGGCATTATTGTAAGATATTAATTAAAAGATTCAGGCGTTATTTTGCGGCACAAAGATACGAATTTTTTTTGGTTCATGTCACTTGCGATACATGTGGTGTGCCACTTAAGTTTAGTTAAGACCGCACTTGGGAAAACAATTGTGTTTGATGAAGATGGAGTAACGATTTGGGCAAGGTGGCTGTCAACAGCTTAATGCGTGAAGCCGTATATCAGGCTAAGTAGAGATACACGCCTAGGTAGAGACCTATCTCCAGCAGTGGACCGTCACAGGCTGACGAAGATGATGATGGTGATGAAGTTTTGTATGCCAGAATGAAATAATAAGCATTACATAATTCTCTATACAAAGATCTCTTTAAACCAGTTTAAACGAAACTAAGCGAATTAATTTTTATATAAATTTGGTTATACATTATTTCGAAAAAATTGGTTTCGCGCGATTAAAACTAAACTGCCGAGCAATTAGACGATAGTTAAACTTTTTATATTCTTTTTAACCCGAATAATTTTTGTAAACGAAAATTATTTTTTCAATGTTTTAATTATCTAGTAAAATGAACAAAGACGTGGTCGTAGAAATTATTAATGCTATGTTGCATTACACTAGATCTTTAATTCAACTAATTTAGAATTAGTTGAATTAATTTATAAAAGCAGTGGATGTCGGAGCTGCAAGAAAATTGACAAGGAGTTATTTACTTTATTTTATTTATTTATTTATTTTTACAAAGTATAGTTATTAAATTACATCCGACAGTACAAATAAACTTACAAAACTTTTACCATGTACCGCCGATTCGTGACTTCGATCGTATTCAATCGGTTCGCGTTGCGACAACTTATTTAATGACGTATATAAATGGTGTGACAAAACAGCAAAATGTTTTTTTTAAATAGGTGTGTACCAAAGCAAAGTATAGTTAGTTAGTATATTATATGAAAATTAGTGATTGAGATAATAATGTTAAAATTGTGTGCATCTATGTATATATTTATTAGTATTTTTTTTGTGTATATTATGATGTGTTAGTAGATATAGTTTTGTTTTGAGTATAAATTATTAGTAGGTGTCGTTAACAATGTGTCGATAAAATACTGTTTAAGCTTAAATTTAAAAAAAATCTAGTTCATTTTTGATTGGTTTTGGAATTTAGTTTAAAAGAGCGGGAATTTGATATTGTAATCTGAAATTCCATACATAATTTTATATTTTGGGATAGTCATATATGGATTGAGGGCTTGTCGAGAGATTTGTTTTAATACAATAACTTTTAATTCTTCCTTGCCATAATTTTGAAGCAGCAATAGGTATTTCACATTGTCGTGTACTGGTAGTATTTTTCAATGTTGGAAAAGACCATAAGGATTTTTTATATTTATCTTTTATTTTGAGAAGGGTGATATATTTAAGGATGCGCAATAGATGTATATATTTTCAATGTGGATTTTATAAATGCGTCCGTAACTGCTCAACCATGCGAAACTATTGATTTGCACAGTGCCTTATATAGTAACAGTAACATCTGTCATAATATAGTATTATTTGCTGATGACACTTCATTAATTTTCAAATTAAAACGACAATATTAAAATATGACGAAGTAAATAATGTTATCTCTAAATTAGTAAATTGGTTTAATGTTAATAACTTGCATTTAAATAGCACTAAAACGAAATGTATGAAGTAAATGACTCCAAATGTCAGACAATTAAATACTAATGTAATTTTAAATGGGGAGGAACTGAGTCTTGTCGATACCACCATTTATCTTGGAATAACACTAGACGCGAAGCTTCAATGGAGCCCCCATATATCAAAGTTAGCAAGCAGACTTAGTTCTGTAGCATATGCTGTAAAGATTAGAAATCTTACCAGTATGGACAGCTAGACTTGTTTACTTTAGCTATTTCCATAGCATAATGTCGTATGGTATTTTGCTATGGGGACACACGACTGACACTGAAATTATATTTGTTTTACAAAAGAGGGCCATAAGAGCAATCTATGATTTAAAACCTAAAGTCGCTGCGACAAAAATTTAAGGAAATTAATATATTAACTTTGGCTCTCATTACATTTATGAAAATGTAATGTACGTACACAAAAATAAAAGTAGTTATACAAAAAATAAGTACTCATTCTGTAAATACTAGGAACAAACACACGCTAGTAGTACCAGTTACTCGACTCCAGTCATGATTGTAAGCTTATTTTAAAAAAAGTCCCGCTGGGTTTCTTGCTGGTTTTCCCAGGACAAAGGTTTTTTTTCGAACCAGTGGTAATTAAACAAAAGAGTGACTTTCAATAAGTATTATTTATAATCTATATTGAAAAAAAAGTTTCTGTTTCTGTTTCTGTTTCTGGTAAGGTACTTTACTCTTGATGAGGTAAAACTTTGCTAGGATTTCTCGTAGCGTGTATTCGAATTAAGTACTAGATCTGCGTCATGTGACCACTGCATAAGCCTCGTAAAGTCCTCTTGTAACAGTTTTACCGCCTTATGCATATTGTGGTGGGCTACTACCATACATGTATCGTCAGCAAATTGGAAAATTTTTGAGTTTTTAATCAATTTGTTAATATTATTCACGTAAATGATGTAGTGTAGCGGTCCTAATACTGAACCCTGTGCTGTTCCTTCACTTATCAAAACTTTATTACTTAATGCATCCCCTACCTTAACATAATAGGAACGATTTTTAAGATAATTTCGACACCAGTCAAGCATCGGTCCTCTAATACCACAGTCATCTAGTCACCTAGTCATCTAAATCATGACATAAAGTATCAAACGTCTTGCTATAGTCGATAAATAACAGCAATACATGTTTTCTTTCATAAAATTTTCATATAATATGTTATCGTTAAATAGTGAAAGTAGTTGAGTTTTTTTGGGTTGAAACCAAAACTGTGTGTCATTTAGAATACGAGTATTATGAAATAAAAATATTATTATTTATGTAAAGTTGTAAATTGGTCTGGCTATGTATTTTCTTATCTATTGTAGGCAATATAGTTATAGGACGATAATTATCGTAATCCTGTTTACTTCCTTTTGTATATAGGTCTCACTATTCCAGTTTTCAAATCGTCTGGATATTTATTAGTCTTTGTACAGGCGTTGACCAATTTCGAACTAGTAGAAGCAATTTCTTGGCAATTTAGATCTAACGCCCGAACTCTGTCGTAACCCGGGGCTTTGTTAACGTTTATTGTTTTTATAATTTTAAGTATGTTTTTAGGCGTTGTCTTTTGAAAATTCATTGTTACGTTCACAGGTTGTCTGTATTCTATTTTATCTAAAATATTATTTTTACATTGAGGTATTATATTTTGTACACCGCTATGACATTTACCAGAATAAACCAGAGCTGTTTTAAATTATCTTTATATTTATTATTTTCATAATAGATTTATTTATGTTTGGAGGATCTGATTAATTTATTTGCATAGTATCGCGCTTTATTATAGTGTGTTTTTAATATATTCTTATTATTATCTTTGATCCATTGGTATAGTAGTTTATCACTATACTCGCAAGCTTTGATAATACGTGAACTTATCCATTTATTTTCGGTATGTTTCTTATTGGTATTTTTAATTTTTAATGTAATTTTTGCGTCGTTGTAGCATTCATTGATATATATATATATATCATCATCATCATCATAATCATCATCATCATAGGCCTCCCCCACGGAATGCCACAAAGCACGGTCCCGAGCCACCTGCATACATTGACTTCCTGCATGTCTTACCAGGTCGTCACTCCATCTAGTGGGGACGCCCCACACTTCACCTGCCGGTACGAGGCTGCCACTCGAGAAACTTTCTTCCCCATCGGTTGTCGGTTCTTCGAGCTATATGGCCGGCCATTGCCACTTCAGCTTACTAATCTTTGGCTATGTCGGTTATCTGGTTCTACTGCGGATATCCTCATTTCTGAGTTTATCACGCAGAGAAACCCTGAGCATAGCCTCTCCATAGCTCGCTGAGCGACCTTGAGATTCCTCATATAGCCAGCAGTGAAGGACCACGTCTCAGTTCCATATGTCATCACTGGCAACACGCACTGGTTGTACAATTTAGTTTTAAGGTTTTGAGGTATACCTGACGAGAAGATGGGTCGTAATCTCCGAATGCTGCCCAGCCGAGTTGAATCCGTCGATTGACCTCTCGGTCGAAGTTGGACTTACCTAGTCGGACTATTTGTCCCAGGTAAACATATTCGTCAACAACTGAGCTTAGTGCTCAAACAACTACCGGCATAGGTGTGACATGAACATTAAACATGATTTTTGTTTTGTCCATTTTCATCTTGAGACCTATCCGTTGGGAGACACTATTGAGGTCATTGAGCATAGTGCTTTGGTCCTCCAGCAATTCTGCCATAAGGACTATATCGTCGGCAAATCGAAGATGAGTGATGTACTCGCCATTGACGTTAATACCGTATCCTTTCCAGTCCAGTAGCTTGAAAACGTCTTCCAATGCAACGGTGAAGAGTTTCGGGGATATTACGTCACCCTGTCTTACACCTCTCTGCAGTTGGATAGGTTTCGTACTCTGCTTCTGTACTCGGATAGCCATCGTAGCCCTACTGTACAAACACTTCAGCACCTCGATATATCGACAGTCCACTTGGCACCGCTGAAGGGACTGCAGCACTGCCCAAATTTCGACGGAATCAAAAGCTTTCTCATAGTCCACATACGCAGGCAATGTGGCAGATTGTACTCGTCGGTCTTCTGTACAATTTGCCGAAGGGTATGTGTGGTCTATGGTGCTAAAGCCTTTTCGGAAACCGGCTTGTTCGGGAGGCTAGAAGTCGTCGAGTCTGCATGCGAGACGATTCATAATGACTCGAAAACAGCACGTAGACGATGCTCAGAAGGGAAATCGGTCTGTAGTCAAGAGAGAGTTGTCGCCTTTCTTGAAGAACAAGACCACCGCACTTCTGCTCCACGCCTCCGGTGTAATGCCACCATGGAGGACGGAATTAAAAGCTTCTGAAGGACTTCAAGTACCGGTTTTCCACCGCTTTCAGAAGCCCGCTGTAATTCCCTCCTCGCCTGGGGCCTTGCCGTTTTAAGGTGCTGGAGAGCCTTTCTAATCTCGCTCAGACTGACGTCCGGGATATCATCGGAATAGTGTCGGATAAGACTTGCTCTTGGATCGTTACTCACACTTGCGTGGCTCCAACGATGACGTGTACAGCTGCCCATAGAACCTCTCAATTTCGCTCAAAATCTCAGGTGTCCCAGAAACAATGCTGCCACATTCGGTCTTCAGCTTCGACAATTGGCTCTTCCTGGCAGACAGATCTCTGGCAAAGACTTTGGAGCCCTGGTTCCGCTCGATCGCTTCTTCAATACGAGCTGTATTGAAGTTGCGTGTCCCGCCGCATGCATTTGAAGACTGCAGCCATCTCCCGTCTAACAACCATGAGATTAAGAGTGATCGGAGAGTTTTGTGTTCTTCTGCGACGAGTCTTACAGAACTTAGCTCCGACCGCATGGACAGTTTCCACAAGCTTGTCATTCATATCGTCCACTACATTGCAATCTTCTAGGCACTGAAAACGATTTTGTAACTCGAGCTGAAAGTTTTCGGACTTTGGATTAGAGTACGAGGGGACGGAGCGTTGACTTCATTAGCCGTGACCTCTCCAACTTAACGTTTAGGTTCAGTGTGCCTCTCACCATTACTCGTGATCACTGAGACGTCACTGAACAGTTGTCGTCTGGTCGTCATAATGAAGTCAATCTCATTTTTGTCGAACCGTCGGGCTCGACCAGGTCCACTTTCTGTGGGGCCGCTTTTGGAAGAAAGAGGTTATCATAAAGAGTCCCTCTTTCTCCATAAAGTCGGCCAGCTGCTGGCCCTGGGTTCCGTTGCCCTATTCCGAATTTCCTACTTTCAGCTCACCGCTCTGTCTTGTGCCTAGTTTTGCGTTGAAGTCTCCATTAACACCGTATAGTGGGTTTTGGAGAATTTTGTCCCACAGGAAGCACTACCGCTCGATGTTCCGCCAGCATAATTCTAAGCGCCGCGGTATAAACATCTTGTGTGCGTGATCTCGCGTACATATGATCAATACAGGATTTAGTTGTTCTATCGTCAGTTAATTCAGTTCTAGTGTGCTGCTTAATACCACACGCAAGGCCGTAGTTATGAAGCATGCAGTTATATTTATGTCTTAATGGAGAATATGTTTATAAGTCTATGTTCATATCTCCGAGTATAAATAGTTCGCAATTTGTGTCAGACTACCGATTAATGTGAATTACATCGATAAATAAGTGTTTGCTTAGATTAGAGGGTGATAAATTGCACACACAGTTGCCGTATAAAAGATGGAGTGCAAATTTGAAATAGTATGTTCAAAATGCTTTGTTATTATGTTACTTATTCTTGTTAATTTATTTTTCTTGTGTACATATGCTATAATACCGCCATTCAGTTTTTATGCAGCACTGTGTGCATTTGATAGTCCAGTAGGCGATACATAGCTTACAGGTCAGGTATATTAGCTTCCGTTACCAATATAGTATCTATACATGCGTTAGATGAGTACACACACTGTTCTAATGCATTTAAGTTCTTAATCATAGACCTTATATTTATGTGCATGCATAAAAGGTTAATTTGATAATTTTAACAGGAACATGTTTTAGAAATGAATTAAAGTTAGTGCAATTACTCAATTTACAAATATCGTCTAACTGTATGTCCATTTAAATAATATTTTGATATATTTTATGTGAAACCTATATAAAATAACTTATTGCGGCTGTACATGGACTTCCTTTTGTAGCAAAGCTTTAATGTCATCATCAGTTCTAATAATGGTTGATTGATCTTTTACTTTTCTTGCTCTAATGACTCCTTTTTGCACCACAAATATTTGTGAAATCTGCTATTTTAACTTGTCTTCTGGCATTTCCAAGTAAGGTCTTATTGTATGCAGTTAATGCCTCACTTATATAAATGATTTCTTTACCAATCAACGGTGATGTGCTAGGAACTATATCATTTACAATTATCTTCGTATTCTTTGCTTTTTAAGCCAATTTGTTTTAATAGTTTCTAACGGTAAAACCACACGTAGTTTTCCGGAGTTATTTGTACTGTAACCAAAACGCTTTACTTCTACGATATTTTCAGTTAAGTTGAGTCTTTGTTGTATTTTTGTACGACTTTTGAAAGATCTTCGTTGTCAGTGAAAGGAATATTAAAACATCAATAGATTTAATAAGCTGTTGCTGCTCCTGTTCTTGTAATTACTGATCTAATGCACTTCTTCTAAATTCTAAGTTTTTATTTCAGTTATATAATTGAATGTTCTTCTTTTCATTTCTTTGACTGTAGTTTTAAACGCGTCTACGGTTTCGAGTATAACATCAAGTTTTCTAGAATTGAATTCTAAAGACTCTCCACTTTTGTTGTTATTTCTAGCATCAGTTTTTTACCATCTAAGGGAACAGAGGCAGAGGTTATAGGCGATCCAAATGCTTCATCATCGTCTTCATCATCAGGTATGACAATCGAAGTTCGTCTTGATGAGGTGTTTTTGCATTCAGAGCACGACCAATCTAAAGTTTCATTTGCTCGAAGCGGATTTCTTTGTTTGGTAGTAAGCCCTGAGCATTCAGTGTTCAAATGCACCATCTTCTCACAACGATGACACTCCACACCAGGACGAACTTTTGTAATATTTTTGTTGTATTTTTCACACTTTGACATAATACTGTTAGACACAAAATTATTTTCCGCAACCGAACGTCCGATTGACATGAGCTAGCGGTAACGAATGATATAATATTATCATAGTCATAAAATGTGTATTTTGGCGTAAATTCAAAATATCTATTTGTTTTTTTAACTAGAAAGAGAGAGATTTTAATAGATTAATTGTATCGCTAATTTTTTGAAGATTACGTAAGAAGTCAAATTCGTCAGTGTATTTTATAATTCTATCTATTATAGCAATCGCAGCGTATGCCAAGAAATGAAACTTTATTGCTAAGTTTTTAATAAAATGGATTCAAAAACTGTAATTTAGGATAAACTTAAACTTTTTTATAATATTATATAGCCCATGTTCTATTCTATTTAGTTATCTATAATACTGCCAAGTTTCATTAAAATCCGGTGAGTAGTTTTTGCGTGATTGAGTGACAAACCTACAAACCAACAAATATTCAACCATCCATACATACTTTCACATTCACAATGTCAGTAGCATATAATAAAAAGTACGTTTCCTAAATAATATTTTTCAAAATAAATAAAGTAAACATTAAAAATTTTCTTGAATCATATTTTTTGAAATCTTATAATAACGGGTTTAAGGCGTTTAAAAATCACAAGTGACTCGGTGGTTTTGCTAAAGCGCTCTAAACCTGAACAAACTTAAACATCTTTGTGAAAAGTTTACGAATGAATAAGTTTCAAAGATATGTATGTGTATGTAGATGTTCAGAAATGCCTGGGTTAGATCTTTAACGTAACGCACAAGAACGACACATTTTAATTAATTTCAAAAGTCTCCGACTATTTTTATAAACATACATATACAACTATGCTCGCACAGTGATTGAATAACATAAAACATGTTTACCTCGTATTATGTTATTTAAAAGTTGTGGGTTAAGCAACATATACTATGTTGCTTATTCAAGTAAGCTGTTAGTATAATTGTTTGTTGTCCTTAATAAAGAGAGAAAAAACATTACCTCTCATTCTCACATACAAACTAAAGTATTCTCCTGTATCTTTGAGGCATTTAACATACATAAATTGTACATGGGCAACCATCCAGACCTGAAACAATTTATTCATAAGTAAATAAAATTATGCTGACATATTGATTTAACAAATATATGCAAGAACAGTAAGCTAACAATATTCAAGATATATAGAAATATTTTTAATATATACAAATATTTTCCGATGGACCACAAACTAGGATAATCCTGTAACTTGGGGTCCGAGATTTATTCATTTATTACTACTTATAAAAGACCACTGCTGAATATAGGTCATAGATTGCTTTATATGGAGGATTCTGCCATAGTAGCTACGCTTGGCAGGCGGGTTGGCAGCCGCAGTTTTTTGATTATTTTCGGTTGTTGTAAAAAAGGTCGCCTCTTACGACACCCACGCGATGATATGGGGTAGTGGATATTCCTACGCACCCACTACACCAAAATAGTAATCTATAGGCGATACGAAGATTTTTTATTTCGTGTTAGATTTAAACACGAGGTTCTGCGATGCCGCAACCAAATAGTTAGCCATTTCTTCTTCTTCCTCTTCTTTGTCGTCTCTTAAGTCCATGGTTGAGCGTAAACTTCTCCTTGTGTAGGGTGGAATTTTCCTTATGGTCACGATTGGCAATATTGACACTCACACTGACAGAAGTCTCGAACCTTTGATGCTGCGTCTCGTCGTTGATCTAGGTATTTTGCGTCTAGCGTAAATTATATTATTTATACAGGCATTCAAAGGAAGCCATAAGATTTTTTTAGAAGTTATATATATATCTAAGCCTTTACTGCCTAGGAATCCGTATATTTTATATAAGTTAAGGTGAAAAACAAGCATACGGTGTGCTCGTTTTTGAAAAACTTTTCGTTTCGTTCATAGCTTGGGCAAACGATGTCAAAGTGAAATAGACATTTTTTTATTCATTTAGGCACATTTCAAGCTCGTAGGAACTTCAATATCTACGTTCGCTTAGTAGAGTTAGATCCCTATAGAAAAGCATCGACATAAAATTTTGTATAAAATAAACAGTGCATGAAATTCTGCAGATAAGTTGTTTATGACAAAGCCTTTACGAAATTGTAGGGAAAATATTTAGGACTAAAACTACCATTTTACGTTACCCCTATGCTAGGAATTCGTCTGCATCTTGGAGACATTTTAAAACATAATATAATAAGAATTGTGGATGCAAACCCATTAGTTTTTTTTTTAAGTTTACTGTCAAATAGCCTACTGTCTCTTTTAAAATTACAACAAAAGGAAAGAAAATTGCAGCTTATTTTAGGGTTTAAGATTGCAGTTACGGGTAATGGGTAAGACTCAGCCTAAACCAATATTTTTGACACAATAAATATATGTATCTTTGTGAACGTGAAACAGCAACATTATTCTGCTGTTTCACGCTGGTATTATGTGAGAGCGTGGCCCTACCCCGGTCGAGCCAACTCATTCATTCTGCAGCCATAATATAGCTGCAACGTTTTTTTTTTTAATTAAACTTACACTACAAAGTAAAAGCCAACTTCAGAGAACTAGAAAGAATAAACAATTTCTGCGTTTTAAAACATGGAAAAATACCCAGAAATCAAACTGCGATCCACAACGCCGCATAAGAAAAATTATTGTTAAAATAAATGTTTGTTGCTTGTATGGAAGTATTTTTATTTTTACTTAACTACAGTTAAACATTTTCTACCTTCAAACTTTTGATGCTGCTGCTCGTCGTTGATCTGCGTATTTTACTTCAGACGTAAACGAGATTATTATACTGGCATTCAACGGAAGCTATAAGATTTTTAATAAGATTTTCAATGCATCTGCAGCGCCGCAAATTAAGCTAAGCATTAAGCACTGCATTATTAGCTACACTAATATAACAAAATATATTAACTACATGTTTGTCACAAATATTGCTAATTATTAGTGCAGCATCCGTAATACAGCTGTAGCTTGACTCTGCCACATAAGCGTTGAATGATCCCTGAGTTTGACACCTTGCTCTTTGGGAGATGAAAGTGTCAGTGGAAATGGCATATTCTCCAAGTTGGAGAGGACGGACTGACATAATAAAAGAAAATATATGTTTTAGTTATAGATATTTTACATTATGGAATAATTATCACACTATCATAGTCAGGACCAAAAACCGAAGGGTCTTCGGTTTAAGGGTGCCGAGTAAGGGTTTTATACGTGGTAGAGCCATTTTGCAGCTATATTAGTAGTATAGTTGTAGCACAAATGGTTCGGCTCGACCAAGGAAGGGCCACGCTCTCACAGAATACCAGCGTAAAATAGCAGCTCAACACTGCTGTGTTTCGTATGGTGAGTGTAGAGAACCGGAGACCCTTTTTACTGGAAAAGAGGCATTCCATCTTAGTCCTCACGGGTGACAACGCATCTGCATTTTGATTCTTTATTGAGGATAGATGTAGATGTCTAATGGGTCACAGCAACCACTTACCATCAGGTGGACTATGTGCTCGTTTGTCACTCTATACTAGGAAAAAAAAGATGACAAAACATTTTATTATTAGTCGCGGATAGATGTAGGTGTCTATAGGTCACATTATTTAATTACCATCAGGTGGACTGTATGCATATTTGTCCCTCTCATTTCTATAAAAAAGCCTAACGAAACAATAAACGGAAGTGGCAATGATCCGGCCATATAGCTCAAAGAAGCAACAACCGATGGGGAAAAATGGTTCTCGAGTGGCAGCCTCGTACCGGTAAGCGAAGTGTAGGGCGGCTTTCCACTAAATGGGGTGACGACTTGGTAAGAGGTTAAGAAAGTCACCGGACGTAGTTAGCTCATGATTGCGCTATGTGGCATTTCCTTGGAAGAGCTGAAGGCCTCAGCGGTGGAATGGTGAAGGGCTGTAATGATGATGACTTATAAAAATACTTATTTTTATTTTTATTTTATTTATTTTTCTTTTAAAAACTCTTGTAAACAGAAAATCCAACACTCACACAAGGTTTAATTTTACATGCAAAAATGTTTTAAAAATCATCCAATTATAATAAACGAGTTAATAGTTATCACTTATAAATTTATAATTAAAAATAATAGTAATAAATTAAACAATTATGCAATATTAGTACTTCAAAATCTCCAAGCCTATAGCAGCGCGTGTTGAGAAATTAAAATATGAAAATAACATAATAAAATATGAATATAAAAGAAAAAGAAAAAGGATACAGTCATACAATGTCAGGCTATGAAATATTTTGTCATATTAATTTACAATGCAATGTCAATAAAAGCTAATTACAATATATGTCCATAATTAAAATTACATCTTAAATACAATTTAATAAATAGTACATTGTCAAACAAATTAAATTGTCAAATTATTAATTATCTTATTATCGATAATTTTACTAAAAAGATTCAGCAGACGTGTCATACTGTCTGCAAATATGTCAATTTCATCGTGTTGAGTGAGTATGTCCCCTACTAGTATCAATGCTCGATTTGTTGGTGCATAGGCTGCACGTTTGGTACGTGTAACTGGTCTGTCTAGGAGACGCAGCCTACGGCGCGGAGCCACCGTTACTCCATTATCACTCTGCAGGTACCTGGGCACCAACAAACCGATTCTCTCCACAACCGACTGGCAGTCTAACTTGTGGTGAATTATAAAAAGATAGTACCTAATAGTTGACATCACCCTCCTAAACATTAAGGTTTCTAAATCAACCATACCCAAAACAAATAGGGAAGGATACAAATAAGGGTAGTAACCGTGAATCTTCTTATAAAGCCAACGAGCAAATTTACGTTGTATTCTCTCTAACATGATAGTATACTTATTCTCATAAGGATTCCAGGCCGCAGCTGCATACTCCAGTTTACTCCGAACATACGCATTATACAAAGTTTTAGCCACCCTTATATCGTCAAAGTCAGCAGCAGTCCTCATCACAAAACCCAAAGTCTTACTAGCCGACTTGCAAATGGATGTCATATGATTGTGAAAATTTAATTTAGTATCTAATAATAAGCCCAAGTCAATTATGTCATATACTCTTACATATATACATAAAAGTAATAACCTTGCATTTAGTCTCATTAAGAGGAAGATGGTTCACTTTCTCCATTCCGATACCCTATCTATGTCCTGTTGAAGAGCCTGTGCATCAGCAGCACTGCCAATTCCCAAGCAATTTCAGATCATCTGCGAATAACAGGCACTTCGCAGATTTAACTTTGGTAGGCAAGTCATTTATAAAACTCAAGAACAGTGTTGGGCCAAGAGTACTACCTGACTCACACCAGATCTAGTAAAATAATAATCGGATTCGTAACCACTTACTCTAACGAATTGACGACGATTATCCAAATAGCTAGCAAAAATTGAAGAAGCTGGTAAAACCAACAGCTAGCTTCTGTAACAGTATGTCATTACTCACCAGGTCAAAAGCCTTCCTAAAGTCGAAATATGCGGCATCTACCTGTCTTCTAGAATCCATCTCTGTACATACATAGTCAACGTGTGTTATCAGGTTAGTATTCGTTGAGCGATTTTCCGAAAACCATGTTGACTGTCATGCAAAATGTTATCTAACTGTTTGCTAATGTGAAAGTTCAATATGGTTTCAAATACCTTCGCCAGAACCGAAAGCACCGCTATAGGTCTAAAAGCAGAAACATCCTTTCCAGGTTCTCCCTTGGGAACAGGAGTCACCCTAGATATTTTCCACTGTTCTGGATATTTAGCCTGTCTAAGAGACAGATTAAAATGAATAAGAGCGGTGATCTTAGAACTGGCACAATCCTTGACAAGAAAAGCAGGAATGCGGTCAGGACCACCAGCGGATCGCGGCTTTAGGCGTTTTATTGCCAATCTAAAATCACTCTCGTCTACATACCTGACTGAGATGGGCACCATATTAACTTGTAAATTAGCCGCACTTTCGGCATCGGCATAATTTAATAGGGGCTTTTCATCATGAAATACAGAGCAAAAGTATTCAGCAAAGGCATTAGCCGCATCTTGACCTGATACTTCTTTACCCTTATAACTATATGTCTCCGTATGTCGTCTTTCTTTTTTTTTATCACTTACATATTTCCAAAATAATACCGGATCATCAATTATGCTTTTCTGTATCAAGTTAAGATGCAGCTGATATGCTTTGTCAATCAAAATTTTAACCCTCCATCGATAAAAGTTAAATAGTTCTTTGTTAAATAATTTTCCTTCTTGCTTAAATCTCTTCAGATGGAAATATTTTTTTTTGATATTTTCTATGATCTCAGGCGTGAACCATTTGGGATAGATATACTTACGATGATTTAGAAAAAGCTTTTTATTTGGTACATATAAATTAATAATTTCATTCAATTTGTTGTTGAATAATTTCATTCAATTTGTGGCTGCATTTACGTCTGTAAAAGTCATTAAATCAGACCAATCTAATTCCGATAACGCTGCATACAGACCTGGAAAGTCCGCCTTGCCAATTCCAATCAGCGATCCTATCCGAACTTCCATCTGGCGAAAATTGCAGCCTAGGCAAGGACTTACTGTATGAGAGTTGATTTTGACTTCCAACGAAGGGTGATATTCATCTATTGGTACGAGTGGATCCAATCCAGGCAACACCTCAATTGGTTACGGTCATAGTCACTCAACACGAGATCTAATAGTCCACCGCAGAGTATTATATACATTATTATGTTGCTGTAGGTTACAGAAGTCACAAAAAATTTTAAATTGAGTTTTAACATTAGTGCTACAAGAATTAAGATTAAAATCACCTAATATTAATACGTTCATATTTGAATAAGCACACAAAGCATTCTCTATGCAAGTAAGAACATCAATATACTGATCATCACGATAATTTGGTGGTAGGTATACCACACAACATAAAAACTTTACATTTTTGCAGCTTATAAGGGCCAATACTAGTTCTTTATCGGGTGTCATACCGTCAATATCCGAGATCACACTTACCTCGTAGCTATCACGCACAGCCAACAATACTCCTCCCCAACCAACGTCGCCTAACCTATCTCTACGAATCACAACATAATTAGAGGAAAAAAGTTCACCATCAGACACAGAGCTAGTCAAAAACGTCTCAGTCAAGGCAATAATGTCAAAATAAGCTTGAGTCACATTGTTATGAAAAGTTCTTATTTTTGAGCGCAAACCACGAACATTTTGATATAACAGAGTTGTTTTCGTAAACCGTTGGCGCCTATTGCTGCGTAATATGTTCTTTGGCACGAAAGTTCTGGCGCCAAGGTTTAACACAAATATCCTCTGCCCAATGCGCCGGTGACATGACACTTTCAGCTTGCCTGGCCGGAACTCCCAGCTTAAATGACGAGTATCGTCCACGTGATTTCAACGCTTCCACCGTGCAAACATCACTTCCACATATAGAGGTAAGATGAGCCCGCACTTGTTCGACGGTTGTACCCTCCTGAACATAATACAAGTGCACGTACCTCCATCTCTCTGCTGCGCGCAGAGATGTAACACCTGGCGCTGCAGTACCTCGAAGCACTCCAGGTAACGAAGCTCTCAACCTTTTAGTCTTTTTAACTTCCACCCATTCCCCTGCCTGGTCCACATTACAGGCATTGTCATTCATGGCGGCACTAGTTGATTGATCGACCCTCGGGCTCTCGGGAGTAACAGCTGCCGCAGTGGAGACCTTAATAATATCTTTCTTGGCATTACTCCACTTCTTTTTTTTTTGTTGGCTAATTGGGGTATTTGTGGGTAGCGGATGGACTGTGGGTAATGATGCAGTTGTACTAGTCTCCTCGCTGCTGTTTTTATATTGAGTCGATTTAGTCATGATCTCAATTTTATTCTCTAATTCAATAATTCTACCTGTTAACCCAGTCATCATATTACGAAGTTCTGTATTAAACGTGAGAAATTGTTCACTAATCAAATTACTAATTTTAGTAGTCAAACTTTTTTCAAAACTCTCCTGCATCTCTTTTAATTCATGCACAACAGAAACAGTTTCTTCCAGCAAAGTACCGTGTTGTCTAGAAGATAGTGGTGGTGCATGGCGAGCTGGTACGAATAGTTACATTGTCCGGGCTATTCATAGATACATCAGGCAATCATTACAATAGTCATATCATGCGTTAATTGTTGACGAACAGGTGTGTGCGAGTTATCACCTTTGGGTATTTTACAACGGCATTCAACGCAAATCAAGAGGTTTTCAAATCAGGGAAAGCGTTGCGTACATCTGTGCAGTTAAATTTGCACTATAACAAGTCAAAATACTGTTTACATTTGACACATCTTATAAACAAGTTACCTTCGACAATTAGTTCGCGACATCGCGCAATTAACTCTTTTAGTCGACATTGTAATACAGACGACAGTCACTTGCTGCGTGAACGCCGGTCGTAGATACGATGACTCACTTAATGGGCGACTCAAGTTACGCGTAAGAACACAGCAGTTATTCAAATTTTTGAAATATTTTCATTTATAACATGGAAATATTTCACAGATTTTGATTTTGATTGTACCACTAGTGAGCTTGTTTAAAAGCTAAAAGGTAATATCGTTTTAACACTAAACGTCAACTTTAAACAACTAATTAAGATCAATTATTACGGAGCAGAATAAAACATATGTTAACCGGCCGGTGTCGCGCGTTGTTGATCTTCAATTTCAACTTGATCGCAATAACGACGTATAAATGAAATTATGAATCTAATATTCTAATAATCCTGAAATAAATTTTCGCTTGTAATTGATACTGTAAAGGATAATAAACAAAAGAATTAAATTAGGATTCAACCCTTCTTACCTGCAACAAATGATGTTAATGAAATGGGCACCGAAGATAAGAGGTTAATTAACGCTTTAAGATCGTCTGATGTTTTAGGACGAAATCATTATTCCTTCTGATATAAAGTTGTTGTAACATTCTCTAGAAAGATCATTGCTCTGTTTCCCTCAATATGATAGGATAATAAAAATATTAGAGATTTCTTAGCTTAGCTAATTAATTTGCAGCATTTTTAATATATTGGTTCCGCAAAGTAACGCCTAGTTCTATTATGAGTTAGCAGCTTATTTAATAAACATCTCATTAAAAACATGAACCGATTTTGTGAAGATATCGCGTAACATACATACATTAGATACAGCTAAATTAAAACCACCTCCTTCTCCAAGTTGCCGAAAACGATAAAATATCTATAAGAGCGTTAATATAATTTTATTCTTGTAAATAAACCAATATTTACGATCGGAGCACCCTGTCTGAATTCAAATTTAATATCGTTCTTTTTAAACTAATTTCGTATACAGTGTACACGATCACGATGCTGCTTTTAAATTTAATGGTTCACTAGTCATGATGCTTTTTCGATTAAAAACATTTCTTACGGAGAGACAAATTAAGGGTTCACGGTAATAAAAATATTATATTTTATATAAGTTTCCACAATGATGAATTATCTATCTGAGAAAAAATATTTCATGTTTTATTTACCTCCTACCGTTTAAGTAGCAATGTAAAGAACACTATTAGCTGGCTGTTATCAGGAAGATGATGCTGCGCTTCTCATGGTTTGTTTCCCTCTGTCGTTTCTACGACACCCACAGGACGATAATATGGATTTGTTAATATTCTTATACTGCCACTACATGCTCAACTGTAAAATAATTTGTTTTATTCTATTATACACTATTATCATATAAAATAATATTAAATTATATAAATAAGTATTAATCATAAATAACAATGGCAGACAGACTTTCATACATAAAATTAGTTGAAAATAAATGGTAGCGTCTATATATCAAAATATCTTAAAATGTTAAGCGTCAGTTCCTGAGTAACTTCTTCTAAGAATTTTGTTCTGAGTAGGCGTCAAAAAAAAGATATTTAGATTTGAACCTTTATAGGTTGTGTCTTATGTGACTTGGAAGAGGTCATGCGTCCTGTGGTTGTTTGATGTTAGCTTAGTACATTCTCAACATAATGTACCTACCTACATAATTGAGAGTTTTTAGATTATTGTATCTCTATTATATATTTTCATACTATAAATGAATATTTTTAAGCTTCAACTGTAAAAGTCAATCAACCTGTAGATTACTAACAAAATATTTATACATAAGTACATCGCTGGGGATTTTACTTTTATTACTCAAAAGTAGGACTTGAAGGTTTCTTTAACAGTCAATGGATGCCTTAAACGTTAATGAATGTAAAAAAGCGAAAAAGGTTTGAGAGGATCGTAGCAAGACGAAGGATGTTTTGTCTGCCTACCTCTACGGGGAAAAGGCGTGATTTGCATAGGTATATGTATGCAGCATTCATCATACTTTTAATAAATAGCTGCCTCGTTGGTCTAGTGTTCGCAAGCGAGACTGCTGAGCATAAGGTCCCGGGTTTGATTCCCGGGTCGGACAGTGTTACTCGGTTTTTCCATTAGGAATTTCTCAGTAGCAACCACGGAGTCTGGATTTGTGCCCTGTGGCAATATGCTTGCGCCCTATTATATATACAAGACACGTGGGTGTACTATTAGGTACACCTCTGCCTTACCCTTCGGGGATTACAGGCGTGTTGTTAAGTAATAAATAAAAAATTAAACAATTCTTTTTTTTTTTGTATTTTTATTCCTCCTCATCATTTTCTCTTACAATTATAGTATCTAAAATTTCTGCTGGCGCTGCGATACTTTGTTGATGTCTGGCCTATTCCAAATACCACACCAAAGTTATAACATGGGTGCACCACACCAAAGTGCGCCGACCAACCAAACAGCTACAGCAGTATTCTACTATACCGGTTCGGCCAGGTATACCGTTTTCTATTAAAATATAGAAGTAATACGTGGCGTGATTTTATTTTTCCTCTTATTAATGTTATCAAACCACTCCCTCTAAGACCGTCTTCAGAAGAATAAATGTGTTCACTACTAACTTCAATTCGGTATCCGCCATGGAAACGTATATGTTCGCCATAATATGAGCGCATTTGTCTAATCTGATACGTTCCCAGGACGAATAGAATTAGTTCCGAATATTCTAGTGTCGGGAAGTATTAAATATTATTGCAATCTGCAGTTATATTTCTAAATTGAGATGTCCTTCTGTTCGTATTTAAGTTCTGAACCATGTTTGCCAGATTATTTTCGAGACCCATTCTTTCCCTTCTTAAGGAATCTGGCATATATTTTCTATAGCCACATCCTTCTAAAAACGTATACTGTCCCTGAAACTGATCAAGTATAAACACATCACCTTCTCTAAAATACGATCTTAAAGTAGAAACATCCCGAAAAAGATTTGTCATAATGTCAGCATCTGATGTAGTCGCTTTATATGGGCAATAACAATCAACAATGTACCCATCACTAGCAACAATCATAAAAGGTTTCTATAGATTTCTGTAATTATGGAGGGAATAACTCTGCTTTTGAAACATATAGTTTGAGCTCTTATGTATATAAATATAAGTCCCATCACAAATTACAATTGTATTGTTATTGTTTCCACATAACCCACTTGGAATTAACAAATTATGTTGCAAGAGTTCTTCCCTCCTTAACTGTTTAATGTCAAGATTTGTTGGCTCAAAATCTTGAATAAATACTTTTAAGGATTAGCATTGCTAGTACTAAACTTCCTTTCCGTATCTCCTGGATCCAAGGTACTTCTTTAAGTAATGTACGGAATTTATCTTTTGAATACCCTACCCAGTATACAAAAACTCGATCATCCATTTCTTCTATGTTTTACAAAATCTAAAGTTGTATTAAAAGTATTTACATCTGCAGTTAGATTATTATTATGAGTTTTAATCAGGAAGATGTTGCAGCTAATTTTCTGTATCAAAATGTCTTCAAAGTTTTGTTTAATTTCCAGACATGCAGCTTCCTCAGAATGTTTTCTTTCAGTTCTTGAATGATAAGGGTGATAAACGAGCACACAGTCCACCTGATGGTAAGTGGTTGCTGTGACCCATAGACATCTACATGTCCTCAAAAAAAATCAAAATACAGATGCGTTGTCAGCCGTGAGGACTAAGATAGAATGCCTCTTTTCCAGTAAAAAGGGTCTCCGGTTCTCTACACTCATCATACGAAACACAGTAGCATTAAGCTGCTATTTTACGCTGGTATTCTGTGAGAGCGTGGTCCTTCCCCAATCGAGCCGACCCATTCGTGCTACAACTATACTATAATATAGCTGCAGCATGGCTCTACCACGTAATTCCTAAACCTATAGGGAAATTGTTTCTAAGTTTAACTAAAAATATTAGATAAACTAAAGTTGATGCATTTGCTATTACAAAAATTAAGAAATGGGCCAACTTTGGTTGTTTCTTTCTACGTTAATGAGACAGCTATTGAACGAAATACCGATGCATATAAAATCGTCAAAAAAATTTACAGATAAATGGCTAACGAACTGTTATACCCTGTAATTGTTAGCCTTAGTGCTGCACTGCCCCTTTATAACGCTAACTAAGCCTTAAGGTTCAGTGAGTATAGCAGTGGAGCAGTTTGGCCAGGAGTCTGCTTCCATCTTCGAACCTGCTCGGTTGTCTACGGACCTAAGTTAAATTCAAATCAATTTGTAATATATAATCCATTTATCCTTTAATTAAATAACAGTGTTTTAAATAATTGTTTTTTTTAAAAAGCAATCAGCCCGTCTCCGTATAACATTTTGGTGGCAGCGGTGGGATACGGAAATCCCCAGTGTCAAGTGAAGTGGAACCGCTCAGCAGACTCGCTCCGTATCCTAAAATCTTATAAAACTAAATTTTATTCTGTGTCGTCCTGGCGCGTCCTAGTGAACCCAAATATAGTGCAAGTGCTATACTCATCGCTACGGCCTGGACGTCCATTCCATTACGGAGACCCAATTCATTCCTGGAAAGGAATTCACATACTTACCAAGGAAGACCCGCGATTGCATCCTGAACCGCAATCATCTCCTTCCATCTACATACATACAGAAGAGAAAATCACCTAGAAGAATTAACCTGAAAAGCATCCATCGTCTTAAAAGAAATATCGTCGAAGATTTCCATAACTCTCCAGTGCGTTACCGAAGACGCGCTTATCAATCGGAATGTTCCCGCTTATCGTGTTTGTAGCCGTCGCCCACGCATTACTAGTACTGTGAGTCGTTGGTCATTGTTTTGTCTAGACTTTATAAACCAAAGCTTCTCAACCTTTTATGTTTCTTTGTTCAATTGAATTTAAATGTTTTAGAGTTTATTAATATTTTTACTATTTGTGATTATTTTATATTATTGCGTTCTTATTGTAATTATTTTATATTATTGTGTGTTCTTGTATTGATTGATATATTTTTATTATGCCAAAAGTGGTGAAAGGGGAAGAGGCTAGTTTAACCTTCGAATTCACAGAGCCGGGTGTTAGTGACGCCCCGAAATCCACCCCAGCCACTCCAAGAGTTACTAAGGCCAGCATTGCAACTACTGCAATGACCGAGATGGATTTAACACTTTGTTCAAATTCGTTAAACCGTATGACGGTAGTAGGGAGACCGTAAATTCTTTTATTATTAATTGTAATAATGCTTATGAATTAGCCACAGAATCTCAAAAACAAATTTTATTTAAGTACATCATTAGTCAACTCCACGGTAAAGCGGAAATCGCTTGCTCCATAAAAGAATTTAAAGACTGGGAACAGCTCAAGGATTTAAAAAACACAATTTAGTGAACGTAAACATTATGCTCATATCCTTACCGAATTACAAGAGAGCAAACAAGGCCCACATGATAATGTCAGCCAATTCGCACTCCGCATGGAAACCTGTCTTTCACAACTATTAACAGAAATATCCCTATGTAATACAAAGGCAAAAGAATTACCAGGTCGGTTGCAGCCATGGAGGACCTTGCCTCCATCATTTCCTTATGGTTACATCCCCGCATTTCGAACATTGTTAGTAGGTCTCAAAGACCCTTAATGAAGCATAAACTTAGCCATCTCGGAGGAACGTATTCAACAAAGCCTATACAAACGACCACAGCCAGAAACAAGACATGAACACAAACCTAAGCAAAACTGTAAAACTTTTAATACTAAGCCGTCTACTTATCAAAAATCTCACAGTACCCAAATCCTAACCAACAGAGCTCCACTAACGCTTTTTGTCGATATTGTAAGACGGCAGCACACGACATTATGGCCTGTAAAACGAGAGTATTCCAACCATCGATTCAAGAACCAAAACATTCAACCTCTCAATTCCAATATAGGCCACAACCACGGGTTAACTTTACAGAGCAGCCCAATGATGAAGAAGTCCAAGAAGAATTCCATCCTTTACACAGCGACGATCAAACTTTAAACGATCAAGAGTCTCGCCACGGTGTCGCCGAGACTAGATCCAAAGCCGACACCAACCATTCCTCCTCATCCAAGGACCACACGGGTAACCAGCCCCAAATAGAGTCCAATATCCAAGGACCACACGGGTAACCAGCCCCAAATAGAGTCCGAAAATCCATGGACCAATGTAACCAGCCCAAATGGTCCAAATCCAAGGACCACACGGTACCAGCCCCAAATAAGAGTCCGAAAATCCATGGACCACAGGTAACCAGCCCCAAATAAGAGTCCAAAAATCAAGGACCACAAGGGTAACCAGCCCCAAATAAGAGTCCAAAATCCAAGGACCACACGGGTAACCAGCCCCAAACAAGTGTCCAAAATCCAAGGACCACAAGGTAACCAGCCCCAAACAAGTGTCCGAAAATCCATGGACCACACGGGTAACCAGCCCCAAACAAGTGTCCAACAATCCAAGGACCACAAGGGTAACCAGCCCCAAACAAGTGTCCAGTCATCCAAGACCCATAACTTGGTTCCCTCTCCAACAAGCAAAATCGAAATTTACGAAATAAATCTAGATACCACTAAAGGTTGTTACCACATGTCCTTCTCGATTCATCCGTCACGGATATCCCACTGTCTTTGCTTGTTGATTCAGGGTCTGCCATATGTTTATTAAAACAGTCTAGTATCCAGAGAAATATCAAACTCATAAAAGAACCTATCAAACTTAAGGGCATAGATCCGGCGAGGAATCTACAACTACTGAGGGCCATTTTCCGTTGAAATTAAAATTAAATAAAACCACATCCGCGTCATATAAATTCCATGTCATTAAAGATGTCAATCTGCCATGACGGCATCATAGGCTCCGACTTCCTAACCGCGTTTGGCTGTAAAATTGACTACACAAACGATACCCTCAAGATCGGTAAATTAGAAATAAAATTACATTTCGTTGATCCATTCTATATCATTCCACCACGAACCGAAACTGTCATTGAATGTTCGGTTTGCGATACCAATCTTAAAGAAGGCCTTATCACTGATCAACACATATCAGATAATTTACTTATATCTAATTGTATCAAAATCAAAGAAAATAAACGCGTTAATTTAACTATAGCCAATACTTCAGAGTTTCTGTAAACCTTAATCCAAATTTAAATCTTAAAGTCACACCTTTACATTCTGACGCAGTTCAGGTGAACACGAACATCTTTAACACGGCTAAAAGAACAAACGATGTAATAAACTCATTAAGAATAGAACACTAAACCAAGAAGAGTCCAACGCCCTCATTGAACTTTGTTCCCAGTATTCCGACATTTTCATCTGCCCGATGATCAATTAACTTATACATCCGCCCTTAACCATCAAATTAAAACGACCAGAGACGCCCATCCATACTAAAACGTATAGGTTCCCAGAATGTCATAAAAAAGAAGTCGAGACCCAAATCAATAAGATGCTCGACCAGGGAATAATAGAACCCTCATCCTCACCTTGGAGCTCACCAATTTGGATTGTGCCTAAGAAATTAGATTCCCAGGGACAACGTAAATGGCAATAGTAATTGACTATCGCAAACTTAACGATATTACTATCGGCGAAACTTATCCTATTCCACAAATTTCTGAAATCCTAGACCAGCTGGGTAACAGCAAATATTTCTCAACCTTAGACTTAGCTTCCGGGTTTCACCAATTGTTAATCAAACCCGAAGATGCACCTAAAACAGCGTTCTCTGTACCTCAGGGGCATTTCCAATTCAATAGGATGCCTTTTGGCTTGAAAAATGCTCCGTCCACCTTCCAGAAGCTCATGAATGCATGCCTATCAGGACTTCAAGGTTCACGATGTTTCGTTTATTTAGCGACATCGTTATTTACTCTTTCGATCTCACTTCTCACATAGATAATCTCAATGCTGTATTTAACATACCAGAAGTTATAATGTCAAGTTGCAACCTGAAAATGCGAATTCCTTCGTAAAGAAGTAATTTATTTAGGCCATATAATCGGTGAACATGGTGTCAAAGCCAATCCCGAAAAGGTGAGGGCTGTCACCGAATTTCCAGTTCAATCATCCAAAGACATTAAATCCTTCCTAGGCTTAGTATCTTACTACAGACGTTTTATCCCTGATTTTCTAAATATGCAAAATCCTTACGTCCCTGTTAAAAGGATGTCCTTTTGAATGGAAGAATGAACAACAGCTTTCGAGACCTTGAAAGGTAAACTCGTTACAGCTCCAGTCCTTGCATATCCGGACTTTACTAAACCTTTCCTCTTGACATGCGATGCATCAAACTATGCCATCTCTGCTATTCTCTCCCAAGGTCCAGTAGGACAAGATCGACCTATTGCTTTTGCCTCACGCACACTCAATAAAGCAGAGAATAATTACAGCGTAACCGAAAAAGAGTGCCTTGCGATAGTATTCGGCACCAAAACCTCGTCCTTATCTATATGGCAACCGATTCACAATAATGACGGACCATAAACCCTCCAGTGGCTTTTAATTGCAAAGATCCTGGTTCCCGCCTTGTTCGATGGCGACTTAAATTGGAAGAATTTGAGTATGATATACATTATAAAAAGGGCAAAACCAACACAAACGCTGACGCGCTATCACGGTTTCCTGTGAACCCTGTCCAACCTGCAGACCCACCAACGTCCAATCCTCCTATAGTGGACCCGGGTCGAAATCTAGACAAAGATCTCATGGACTTACTAATTTCTCCACCTTCCTTTAATCCAGACGAAGCAATCTCCTACACTGGATTTAGCTGAAGATACTTCCCATTACCCTAAGTTGATTTACCTTCTAATATTCCAGACACCCTAAGGAAGAAATCGAAAACGAACCTATTAACTTACCTCAACCTGAACAGATAGCACCACCTGAAATTCAAACCGATAATGTCCCATTTCCATCCACGAGTTCATCCCCAGACGTACCTGTCGATGATTACCCAACCTTCCTTAAATCTATGTTATGCAAAGATAAAACTTTTAACACAGAAGTAGAAGAGCATAACGAAACTCTTATGAAATGTGCGAAAGTAATCCTGGTCCCAACATCTATCGATTTAGATGAATCTAACCCGTACATTCAAGAAATATTAACCGACCCTGAAATTATCACCGACATACAGGAGTCCGAGAAAGAACTCTTCTCCTTTAAAAAGATAGAAACAAATAATAAATGCTATTATTTATTGTTCACCAAGGTACATCATTTTGATGAGGCCTCCTATCCAGAAATCTTTCAAACGTTAAAAACAATCAAAAATGAATTGATAACTTCCAGACAAATTAAAGAAATCGGTATATCAGATATGTGAAAATCCTTCGAAAACATTCATTCATTAAAATATATAATATTCTATGTTATCTCTTTCATGATACTCGAATTAAAATTCATATATACCATAACAATATTATATATCCAGCTCCGACTGAAATTAAGAAAATCCTTTTCGAAAACCATGATATCCCGATAGCCGGTCATTTAGGCTCTGTCAGAATGTACAACAGGATAAAACAATCGTATTACTGGAAAGGTATGCGAAGCGATATAGAATCATATGTAAAGCAATGTAAAGCATGTCAGGAAAATAAAGCACTTAGGAAAATCAACCGTGCTCCAATGCAGATCACCAGCACATCTACAGAGCCATGCCAAAGAATATCCTTAGATATCGTCGGCCCACTTCCCGAAGCCGGACCAGCGAAATTACGTTTTATTCTCACAATACAAGATGACCTTACCAAGTTCTCCTGTGCATATCCCATCCGAAGTACCACTGCTGAAGAAACTAGTGAGTGCTTACTGCATTATATATCAATCTTTGGCATTCCTAAGATGATCCTTACCGATCAGGGGACTAATTTTACTTCAGACCTATTTAGAAAAACCTGTGAATTCCTCAAAATTAAAAACTTATGGTCTTCACCATACCATCCTCAAACCCAAGGCTCCTTAGAGCGGAGCCATTCAACCCTAAAAGAATACTTAAAATCTTACATTAATGAAGAACAGTCCAATTGGCCTCGTTATGTGTACACCGCCATCCTTGCCTATAACACATCCGTTCACTCTACTACACATTACACACCTCACGAACTTATGTTTGGGAGTAATTCTATTTATAATGAATCTCCAGGGGCTACACACCCCGATTACGTTAGCATGTTGCAAAACCGCCTGAAATACTCCAGAGAGAAGGCTTTAGACTTTATAAGAAAGTCAGGAATCCTCAAAGTCATACTATGACACCCATACTCGACCAGTTAAATATAAAGTCGGTGGTATGTCTATAAAGAACCATTTGAGATTGCGGAAAGCACTCCCTCTCTGAAAGGTCCCTATAAAATAGTTAAGGTACATAGTAATAATACACTTACCCTACTAATCAATCGACGCCATGTCACGCATCACTTCGATCAGGTAGGTGTAAAATAAACAAACTTAGTAAATAGCTAGTGCCTGAAAGTTAATTATACTTACCTATAAGCGTAGTATCGCCATCTAAAAAAAAAAAAATAGTTATAAAAGACAATTAGGTTAATTAATACTTACCTTTGTTTAGTATTAACTATAGTAATTATTTACAGAACTCCAACTCGAGGTCAATCGCATCAAGATTATATTCAACAAATAACTTCGAGTGCAGGCATCTACTTTGATTATTTAGGTACATTAAAAATTAATCACGCCCAACTGAAAACGTTAATTCCAATAGACATTTCACACTTTAGCCTCCATATAAGAAATATAGGAAGCACGTTAGATACAATTAAATTTTTATGTGACCAAACTAGGACTCTAGAAATTATTGCCGAATGTCACAATATGCTTCAACCATTAGCGGTACGTAACCAGGACTTGAACAAGGACTTTGAATCCATCTCACACTTATTAGATAACAGAGCCAAGCAGCGCATGGTTTGGAGGTTGGTACAATGTTAAAACATATTTTGGTACTCTAGATGAAGACGACGCTCTAAAGTATGAAGAAGCAATAGAATCTGTACAAAATGATGAAAACAATTGGCTTTTAATGAAAGAAAACATTTTGGTTACTACCTCTGTAATAACGTATTATAACGATACACTAAATAAAAAAAAAACAACGAAGCAAAGCTAACTACAGCTATCGACAATCTCTATTAAAATTAAAAATATTTCTGAATTAACTAATGGCCTACAAATATCTGCTAATATTAATGAAATTTTTGACAGTTTAGAAACTTCAATTCTTACATTATCTTTTCAATTAGAAGATATCATAAACGCTATTTTATTTAGCAGTAAGGATATTTACATCCAGCCGTTATAACGCCACAACAGTTATACCAAGAACTTGCCGATAACTATAGGTACCTACCTAATAATTTAGTATTGCCTGTTTCTTTAGATATTAAGAATATACATTTAATTTTAAGACTTTGTAAGATTATTTGCTATTATATAAATAATAAAATCATATTTTTGCAAGTGCCACTGGTAGATGTAGAAAATTATATGTTGTATCATAGTATAGCTCTACCTACACCATATAATCCAAAGGAACCAAATTCATTTAGTTTAATTATACCTAATAATAAATACGTCGCAATGACCAAAGACAAAACACATTACTGCAATATGACGAAGGAAGTGTACAATTGTGCAACCAGGAACATTCATCTGTGACGTAAGCAACGTGTATTCGGTGGACGCTAAACCATCCTGTGAAAGTGAACTTATGTCTAAAGTGATCAGTGAAATCCCGTTACAGTGCGAAACTAAATTTATTTTTGGAAAATTGGATATCTGGAAACCATTAATAAATAATAGATGGATTATATATCCAATCCG
This sequence comes from Parnassius orleans, assembly GCA_029286625.1. Taxonomy (NCBI): domain Eukaryota; kingdom Metazoa; phylum Arthropoda; class Insecta; order Lepidoptera; family Papilionidae; genus Parnassius; species Parnassius orleans. The sequence goes on from JAGSMP010001310.1 coordinate 46,538, forward strand.
ACCCAAATAAAATTTCTATAGATGTATTAAGTCTCAATTATTTGAAGCAAATATTCTGGGCACAGGCATAATTACAATTCCAGATGATTGTATTGGATTTTGTAAAAGCACTACATTGTTACCTATGTATAATGTTCTAAATATTACATCACCCATAAATTATATGCCTGATTATAACCTCATCAATGACACTTGCTGTAATATTAATAAGTTCAACCATGTTGTAGAAAATGTGTCTCCTATTAAGTTACAAAATGTAGATTTAGATGAATTTAATTCTAAAAATAAAATAATTATTGATTCTTTATTAAGTAACCTAAATACAATAGGAAATAAACCTCACATTATTAAATATGGGACACATTATTCTATCATTATTATTATTTCTACCCTAATTCTGTCGTATTTTGTATATTTGGGTTTTAAGCTTTTCCGTCGATCCCAACATCCGCGTTACAAAAATAATACTAGTAACACTCCTAAAGTGAAATTCATAAAACTTCACCCCAACCTCATTTAAAAATTATACAACCTGTGATTGAACAAAATAGTGATTCCGAATCTGATAATGTTGCACCGCTTAGAACCCAAGTTTAAAGTTATTATTAATTAATTAGTATCTAGATTTTACGATATCATCCTAAAATCTCTTCTTAAGGGAGATGTTATACCCTGTAATTGTTAGCCTTAGTGCTGCACCCCTTTATAACGCTAACTAAGCCTTAAGGTTCAGTGAGTATAGCAGTGGAGCAGTTTGGCCAGGGAGTCTGCTTCCATCTTCGAACCTGCTCGGTTGTCTACGGACCTAAGTTAAATTCAAATCAATTTGTAATATATAATCCATTTATCCTTTAATTAAATAACAGTGTTTTAAATAATTGTTTTTTAAAAGCAATCAGCCCGTCTCCGTATAACAGAACGCAAGTGGTGTAGGACAGGTTTGAATAACTTTTTAAAGACAAAGGGTGCAGTACAAAGTCCAAATGGTAGTACATTGAGCTCAAAGAGCTGATTAACAAAAGGTTTAAAGTTCCAAGTAAAACAAAGGTAGAGTTTGCCATTTTTAGTCATCGACAGCAGAAAATAAACATCTTTTAGGTCTTAAGTGGCTATATAACATTTTTATCTATTAGTTTTATTGCAGTACGATAATTTTCTATTTTGAAATGATACTGGTTACGCTTTACCATCAAGTAATCTCGGCACATTACTTGATGGGGAAAGCTGGACATCGCTGTAGGAATCCGACTAGGGCGGTGATTTGTCAACCCTCAATTGCCCTGTGTAGCAGGTTTGGGCTCCACGGACTTTCATGTAAGAAAGTGCTGGTAGGTTTTCACGGCACAGTTCTTTGAATTTCATGATGTTCTTTTGATTTGATGTCATCCGAAGACTCTTGTCTCTATAAATGTTCCCTCGGTTTTAGAGCCTTGTGGAATATTTAGAGACGATGGCAGAGACCCGACGGTATGACATTGGTCCCATGGGAAGAGAAAAGCCCTAGTGTGGGATGCTACGCGTGAGATACTTTGGCCTCTCATCTCAGAGAACCCTCGTTTGGAGCAAGGGCGGCATCAGAGGCAGCTGAACTGGAGTAAGTGGCGCAAATATGAGTCTCTGAGAGATGACTACATATTTGCCATTTTGTATAGAGACTATCGGTCCGTGGGGTCCACGTGCGGTGAAGTTCTTAATGGAACTCCATCCGCGGCTGGTCGTGCTGCTGGTGATAAGAGGGCTGGCTCTTCGCTCAAAGGCTAAGTATAGCCATTCAGCGGGGAAACGCAGCCAGCGTTTTTGGCACGATACCGCGTAGAGTAGGACTGTTTGATAATTAAATTACTAGTTTTAGTTTTTTTTATCATTGTATATAATAAAAATGATTTACATGAATTAATTTATTTATTTCTTTAATTTTTAGTCTATGTTTCCCATTTTGCTTGGGAACTGTAAAAATGGCGAGATAAATTGTTTTTCACATGGCGACCAACTGGTGATTCATCCTGATTCTAAAAGCTCCATAATACACATTTTTTTAATAGGATAAGGGTGACAAGCGTGCACACAGTCTTCCTGATGGTAACTGGTTGCTGTGGCCCATAGATATCTACACTTATCCTTGTTTGCGAATCAAAATGCAGATGCGTCGTCAGCCATAAGGACTAAGATGGAATGCTTCTTTTCCAGTAAAAATGGTCTCCGGTTCTCTACACTCATCATACGAAATACAGCAGCATTAAGCTGCTATTTTACGCTGGTATTCTGTGAGACCGTGGTCCCTCTCCGGTCGAGCCGACCTATTCGTGCTACAACTATACAATTAATATAGCTGCAGCATGGCTCTACCACGTTTAACATATCAGTTAACATCAATTTCCTTGGCTGTATATAACCTACTTGTAGCTATACCTGATTGGTATGGTTCGCAATAAAAAGGAATTTGATAGCCTTTAATTCAGGACAAAATGGTTATGTCATTCGTAATGCAAAGCCATTCATGAAGAAACAATTGAAGTCTACCAGCAATAATAAAAGGGTGTACCTAAGCTATGTACCTGTGACGAAGCGGTTAGCGTCGTCGAGTATGTTGCGGGCAGGGCCTCGAGCGTTGATTCGATAGCGGTGGCGGCGCACAATGGAGGTTACTCGGCGCGGGTGGCGCGCGTGTCGCTGGTGGCCGCCAAGATTGGCCCGGGCCCGGGTACACTGCATCGCAGCGGCTGCCCGCGGTGCCCAGAGTTTAAAGCTCCTGGATTTCGAGTCGCAGTACTGGGCTGTAAGTGTGGCTGATTGAATTTGCCACCATTGAATCTTAACTCAGAAGCGAACATAGATATAGCCTTTGATGACTTGTAAGTGCTCAGACAGGTTGCAACCGAACAGATAATCATCAATTTTTGTATTCTTCATTACTTCATGCTTTTGTTTGCTAATAGAATTGACGATAGCAAATCACCTTGAAAAAGATTATCGGTGGTGAGTATTACATAGTAACCGCCCTACGTCACTCAGCGTTTTAATAACTGCTAGCAGGATATTGTCAGCTTGCGCTAACGCTAGGTTTAGTGCTTTGCCGATTGCAGAGATACAACTAGCCACTTTATTTTGCTTTTGTTCACTGTATGAGTCCTTTTTAACGTTGATATCAGACAGTGCCGATTTAATTTCAGGATTTAATATGGGTGTGTTTCACTGTACACTTTTCGGCAAGTAGATATTGTTTCAGCAGATCGACTTTTTTTTTGCCGTTAGCCAAAATGTGTTTCCATCGTGTGGCCAGCTATTTGTGTAAATTCACTTCAAAAGATTTAGTTTACGTTGAGTCTGACCCTAGTAATAATAAAATGTTATTGGTACCTCTGATGGGATTTCATCTGTAATGACGTAAAATAGCCAGTAATGTACTTGACATTTTTCTAGTTAGCTTAGTACGTAAAAAAAATTCCACACACGCATTGCGTTGGGAATTTTTATTAAGTATCCACACACGATTTACGTCAGAATACATTAACCACACACATTTTACGTCGGGTTATTTAGCCATAGTTAAAACAAAATAATTACTTTAAATCAATTATTTGAATATTCTAAAGCACAGTAGGTAGAAGAAAAATGGAATTTTTGTAAAGATAGCTTTGAGACTTACCTAAAACTTCTCGATCACTGATTTGAGCTTACAGATCCTGATGACCTGAATTCTCAGAAGATAAAATATTATCATCTTCTGTAGATGAATTTTTCCGACGATGACGATGAGACAATTTTTCTTCGTTTATTTAATTTACGTGTGACTCGGACAAAACAAAATCGCGTAATGACGATCTGCGGAAATCAGTACGGCTGGGCGGGGTAATAGTTGTGGAAAATAAGTCAAATACAAAACTAGTATCGATTTTAAAAAATATAAAAAAAAATATATCTGAAAGTGTGATTAGGACAGCATCATCTGGCGTACTATAGCATGTAAATCATCTTTGGAAGAGATACGAGGTATAATTGCAATTTTATACGGTGCATTAGTGCAACGAACACCGAAGGCAACGAAAATAGTAGCTCTGTTTCTGCATCTGTAATTCATTGACATATAAAACTAAAAAGATTTAAGTTAATTGCTTGATTTTTCTTCATATTCTTTGGCTTTTTATAGAAAGAGGATAACAAACGAGCACACAGTCCACGTGATGGTAAGTGGACAGTGTGGCTTGTAGGCATCTATATTTATCCTCAATTAAGAATCAAAATGCAGATGCGTTGTCACTCCTGAGGACTAAGATATACTGTCTCGTTTCCTATATACTCGTATACACCATACGAAACACATTCAGTTGCTAGTGTTGCGCGCCAATATTAATGTCTTTTACATGGCAACACTAGCCACTAGCGCCCTCTAGTATCGAGTAGCAGAACTAGGAGAGTCAAGATCTTTCTAGAAATTTCGGGACCGATATGTACTGAACATTCTAGATGTTTCCACAGAGAAGGTTCTGGAAAGTATCGGAGGCGCTATATAAGGCCGGTATAGACCACGACCGAGGCAGTATTGAATTGGCGATACCAGCGAAGACTTCGAAGCGATACAAGTACGAACTTAAGCGATCTGTAGTAAAATTGTGTTTTGTTATTAGTGTGGTTTTAAGTTGTAATTAGTGTTGTGTAATTAAAGTGTCAATTTTGGTATTTCACTGCAGTTTTAATTGTCTCGAACCCCAAGCTCGTAACAATTGGTGTCCGAAGTGGGATCACATCATGCCGATTTTACCAAAGGACGACACGGAGGTATCCGTACCCGAAGTCAACGCCAGCAAGAGACGGACCAGAGACGATTTGTAATGCAACGCCGCAAACGTCGGAGAGCCAGCTGCCGACCACGGAGGCCGGCCCGTCAGCAGCTCCTGCATCTGCAGCACCTGACTTAGGTGCTCTGATGATGATGATGCAGGAGCAGGCTCGCCGACAGGAGGAACAGGCCCGCCGACAGGAACAGGCCCGCCGACAGGAGGAACAGGCCCGTCGGTTGGAAGAGCAGCTGCAGCGTGGACAAGAGGAACAGGCCCGCCAACGGGAAGAACAGATGCTCCTCGCGAAGGACCTTCACGCTACCTTCGGAAAGAGATAAGGGAGGTAAAGGATAGGGTTGCTCAACATGACAACCGCCTGTCGGAAGCTGAAAGCAATCGACCAAGTGAACAATCGGGTTGACAACGTGATTGCTGACGTGAAGAAAACGCTGGACGACCTCAAACTTGGGGATGGAGTTACAGCCCCGTGGTAGCTACAATACCTCGCCGTGGATTCAAAGTGCCGCCGTTCGACGGGACTTCTTCCTGGTCGGCGTACAGAATCCAGTTCGAGGCTGTCATGAAGACGACACGGCTGGAATAAAGTCAGGCCATGACTGCTCTCACCCTAGGCTTGCGCGACCAGGCCTTAACTGTTCTGGAAGCTCTCGGTAGGAAGTGACTTACGAGCAGCTCCTTGAGGCGTTGGAGAGATATGGCGACGCTCACCTGGAACACGTCTTTCGTGCAGCTCAAAGATCGCGTGCAACGCAGCAACGAAAACCTGCAGTGGGCCCTTGAGGTGGAAAAGCTGGTTCGAAAAGCATACCAGTCTGTACCTGCGCTCATTGTAGGAACCTGGTGCAGACATTCATCGACGGCATCCGCGACCTTGAAGTCAGAGCTGCTGTGAGGCTCGGGCACCACGAGACGGCAAGGACGCGTTAGCCCATGCACTGGAGGTGGAAGCCGTACGGCAGGATCATCGATCCCATCGCGTCAGGAGGTTGCAGCAGCTGCAGTTCGCGACTGCACAGGATACAGCCCTAGGTGCTACGGTGGGGAAAGGGGCCATCTTCGATCCAGCTGCCTAAGCGAACTGTAGAAAGGGTGATCGATCTCGAGAGTAGTGTACAACAGCACCGCCCAGCAGCAGCAGGAAACGAGTAAAAGCCAGGACTGTGGGGCGGGTGCTGGCTGATGTTAAAAGACCCAAGGATTTCGATCTCACAAACCCATGATGGGAACAGCCTAATCATCAAAGGCGAGGTCAACGGAACGCCGTGTAAACTGACCATAGACACTGGAGCCTCTCGCACGGTTGTCAGTTCCCAACTTATAAGTCAGTTCTTGGGGACCCGCATACAACCGAGAGCGCATTAATTTGGTAACAGCCACCGGTCAGCGCATACCTGTCCGTGGAGAGAAGGAGATGGAGTTGAAGCTTAGCAACATGATCTACCTGCATAATGTCATCGTGGCTGATATAATGACGACTGCATCCTGGGCTCTTCATGAGGAAGAATTGTTGTGAGATCGATGTTAAGCAAGGTGTTTTGAAATGTGGACATGAAGAACTTTTCGTGGAAGGGGCGATACTGGGGAATGTGTACAGCCTTAAGAAGATTGTTCTGCCGCCGAGATCGGAAACGATTGTGCCGGTTAGTCTTCCTCGGAATCCTGGGCAAGCTCATTGTGTACTCGTGGAAAGGTGGACAATGACCTTCCGTGGAAAGTGGCTCGAACTTGGTCAGAACCACCGACATCTCAAGTACGTGTGCTGAACCTTTGTGATCAGGAAGATTATGGAAAAGGCACACTGGTTGGTACTTGTGAGGAAGTGGATTGCTTGCGTAGGTGCCAATATCCATCGACTGGGGACCAGCAAGGATGCACAAACGAGGGTGACCACACTTTTAAAGACTGTCGCAGCGTTCTCCCGAATGAAGTGGTCAAGGCGAAGAAGTTGTTACTCAAGTACGCGATGTTTTCTCGTCAAACGATGCTGACATAGAAAGACTGGCTTAGTTCAACACAAAATAAACACAGGAGAAGAATTGCCTATCCGTCAGCGCCCAAGAAGATTGCCGGTAGCACGTGAAAAGGAAGTGGAAACCATGATTGAGGAATGGTGAAGGATGGTGTTATTGAACCTTCATCTAGTCCATGGTGTTCACCTGTGGTGCTGGTAAAGAAGAAGGATGGTAGCATGCGGTTTTGTGTTGACTACCGCCGTCTGAACGACGTTACAAAGAAGGACAGCTATCCTTGCCAGAATTGATGACACGCTGGACATGCTTACAGGCGTAAAGTGGTTTAGCACACTGGACCTGAAAAGTGGCTACTGGCAGGTTGAAATTGACCCTAAGGACAGGGAAAACTGCATTCTCGACAGGAAAGGGTCTGTGGCAATTTAAAGTTATGCCGTTTGGATTGTGCAATGCTCCAGCAACGTTTGAAAGGTTGATGGAGCTTGTACTCCAGGTTAATTGGCGATGCCTGTCTGGTCTACTTGGATGACATCATCATCGTAGGCCGTACGTTTGAGAACACCTTCAAAACCTGGAACGCGTGCTCATGAAGATTCAGAGTGCCAACCTCAAGTTGAGTCCGAAGAAATGTTCACTATTCAAACGGCAAGTTAGCTTTTGGGGTATGTAGTGTCGGAAGGTATCACACACGGATCCGAGAAAATTGCCGCTGTCAAGGATTGGCCGGTCCCAAAAGACAAGACGCAGGTTAGAGCATTTTGGGATTGTGCTCCTATTATCGGCGATTTGTGAAGAACTTTGCAGATATAGCCAAACCTCTGCACAAGCTAACCGAGGAGAAGCGACATTTCTGCTGGGATGAAAGTTGCGATATCGCATTCCAGGAGCTCAAGGACCGTCTGTGCAAAACACCTATTTTAGGGTACCCTGATGCGGGCAAGAATTTATAGTTGACACAGACGCAAGTGATATAGGACTTGGCGGTGTGTTGTCTCAAAGGAATGGTGATCAAGAGGTTGTGATAGCATACTTCAGCAAGTCGTTGTCAAAGCCGGAAAGGAACTATTGTCACAAGGCGAGAATTGCTTGCTGTGGTAAAGTCGTTGCAGCATTTTAGCAAATATCTTCTGGGGCGGAAATTTCACTTACAGACTGACCATGCTGCACTGAAATGGCTATTGCAGTTCAAAATCCAGAAGGACAAGTTGCGAGATGGATTGAACTACTGCAGGAATACGACTTTGTGATCGAACATCGCAGCGGGAAATCTCATGGCAATGCAGATGCATTGTCAAAGACCTTGCCCTGAGATTGCAAGCATTGTACTGCTAGGCAGAGGGTAAGAAGTGGTATCTGTGAGGATGCTCAGGACAGACCAGCTCAGCAATGAGTGGAAGGACAGCCTACAACATGCACAGCAGGAAGATTCAGACATCAAGCCGATTCTGGAATGGATGAAGGCCAGTGCTCCTAAGCCGAAGTGGAGCGACGTCTCAGCGATGAGTTCGACCACAGAAAGCTAGGCCCAATGGGACAGCTTGCTGATTCAGGATGGAGTCCTGTGCCGTAAATGGGAAAATGGCCGGGGAGACAGTTGTCATTTGCAAATGGTTGTCCCTAAAGCTAAAGTACCGGATGTTCTACAGCTGTACCATAATGGTTGTTCAGGAGGTCACCTGGGAGTTAAACGAACTCTACTGAAGATCCGAGAACGGTTTTACTGGGTCCACTGTCGTAACGATGTCGAGGACTGGTGTCGCAAATGTACAAGTTGTGCGGCTGTAGGGACCTCAAACTCGTAGTAGAGGTGCATTGAAATTGTACAATGTTGGTGCACCATGGAGAGGATAGCCGTTGACGTTGAGGGCCCGTTTCCGGAAAGTGAAAGTGGTAACAAGTATTTCATGGTTGTGATGGATTACTTCACTAAGTGGCCAGTCTTCGCCATTCCAAATCAAGAAGCTTCAACAGTTGCAGATAAACTAGTTCATGAAGTCTTCTGTCGTTTTGGAGTACCTTTAGAGATTCACAGCGATCAAGGAAGATTTTGAGTCTCAAATATTCCAGGAAACTTGCCGAGTTATGGGTACTCATAAAACAAGAACAACTTCTTACCACCCACAATCTGATGGAATGGTAGAACGATTTAATCAGACATTGGAGAGGTACCTAGCAAAGTTGTGGAAAAACGGCAACGAGACTGGGACATGCACATACAACCGTTTTGTTGTCATATCGAAGCGCTGTTGTAATATGAAAAAATGCGTATAAAGAAGAACGAACTACTAAAAAATTTCCATCAACCTTAAAGTACCTATAAATGCTGAATGTACCTACAACTTTCTTTTATACTATTAATTATTGACCAGAGCACTATTTTAACTTATAATACCGGTGAAAACTACTAGACAATCACTTTTAGTTTGTTTTTAGGTTATTGTGATATTCATATTTTAATTGTTAATTTATCAGTATTCCCGTTAGATACGGTAAAACTAATATTACTATTGTAATCTACTGGTTATAAGGAATAAATCGACATGTGATTCATTAAGTTACGCCTGGTTACGGTGGTGGGCCCATTTTTAATACAAAAAAATTGTCTGCTTTGTCCAACTTCCATAATGATATGCAAACATTTAGGCACGTTATAAACATTAGTAAAAAGTAACTGTTATCATAAATAAATTTTCAATATGTCAAGGGTAAGTTTAGGAGCATAAGTATCTGGAATACTTGTAAAGAGATGACTGGAACGTTATTACTAAGATTCACCGTCAACTATAAATTATTGCAAGAGTTCATGTTGTTTGTTTTACATAACATAAAATACCTATACCACTTTTGAGTTCGCGGACCGCACCTTTTTTTTTTTTTTTTGCGGATGGAAAATCATCTAATGACGCCTTTCGCTGTGGGTGGAGCGGAAGAGTGTCGAACTTTACTGACTAAACCATCCGTGTTCCTTCAGTGCCTTACGTTCCGGAGCCGC
>JAGSMP010001311.1:0-58254 GCA_029286625.1 Parnassius orleans
TGCGTATAAAGAAGAACGAACTACTAAAAAAAATTTCCATCAACCTTAAAGTACCTATAAATGCTGAATGTACCTACAACTTTCTTTTATACTATTAATTATTGACCAGAGCACTATTTTAACTTATAATACCGGTGAAAACTACTAGACAATCGCTGTTAGTTTGTTTTTAGGTTATTGTGATATTCATATTTTAATTGTTAATTTCTCAGTATTCCCGTTAGATACGGTAAAACTAATATAACTATTGTAATCTACTGGTTATAAGGAATAAATCGACATGTGATTCATTAAGTTACGCCTGGTTACGGTGGTGGGCCCATTTTTAATACAAAAAAATTGTCTGCTTTGTCCAACTTCCATAATGATATGCAAACATTTAGGCACGTTATAAACATTAGTAAAAAGTAACTGTTATCATAAATAAATTTTCAATATGTCAAGGGTAAGTTTAGGAGCATAAGTATCTGGAATACTTGTAAAGAGATGACTGGAACGTTATTACTAAGATTCACCGTCAACTATAAATTATTGCAAGAGTTCATGTTGTTTGTTTTACATAACATAAAATACCTATACCACTTTTGAGTTCGCGGACCGCACCTTTTTTTTTTTTTTTTGCGGATGGAAAATCATCTAATGACGCCTTTCGCTGTGGGTGGAGCGGAAGAGTGTCGAACTTTACTGACTAAACCATCCGTGTTCCTTCAGTGCCTTACGTTCCGGAGCCGCGGTATCTCTTTCGAACAGCCCGCAGCCCCGGCAGGCGTCGGCCCTTGCGGGCCCCTTCACGCTGCTGACAGCTCTTTGAGGCGCGCGTGGAACAAAACGCGCCGTCGACACGGCCTGTCGTCGTTAGACGGACGGACGGCGAGCTACCATTGCTCGCCGTCCACAGGTCCGCGCCTACGGTGGTCAGGGGCCACGACGTAGCCCCGACGCCCGGGGCGTCTCCGCGGCGGCCGGAAGGAAAGCTGTTGCTCTTTCCTTCTCCCGCTCCGCCACCTCCTTCGCTAGCATCACTGCTTCGCAGAAGGTGGTGACGGCATCCCATTCCGTCTCGCTCGGACCATGGCTTCGACCAGGGCCGGACGCGAGAGGTCGCCGCCGCCTATCGCCGCTACGAGTACACGGCGGTGCTCCGCCAAGCAGGGCACACCTCCACGGTGTGCTCCACCGTGTCCTCCGGTCGATCCTCGCAGTGGAGCACCTGGCGTTTCCTCCCGCCCGATTCGGTGCAGGAACCTCCCAAACACACCGTGTCCGGTGAGGACCTGCGTCAGGCGGAAGGTGAGGACACCGTGGCGTCTCTCAAGCCACTCCTCAAGAGGTCTTATCGCCGCTATAGTGGCGTGCCCAGCACGGGCTGCGACAGTCGCTCTCTCCATGTCGCCATGAGATCATGCCGGAAGTCTGTCCGCTGCGCGACGACTTGCCGCGGCAGCGGGTTTCCCCGGCATAGTGCCTCCGCGCGCCATTCGTGCAGGCGCGCGAGGACTATCGCCTCCAGATCCCATGGCGGCAATCCAGCAAGGAGGCTCGCCGCCTCGCGGAGATCGTGCGGTAGCCGCGAACCATCTTTACGGCAACCACCCTTTGGGGCGCGTTTGGGTGGTGGACGGCAAGCCGCGCCAAACCACGCGCCCACACCGGGGCCCCGTAAGGGCCATGGACCTCACGATCCCGCGTAGAGCCTCCGGCGAAGCGTTTAGCCCCAGGTTCGGCAGGAGCCGCCTGAAGGCAGCCCCGGTCCGTTCCAGTTTGGGAGCCAAACGTCGGAAGTGCTCAACGAAGTTCCATCGGCCGTCGAGGACGAGTCCTAGGTGCTTCAACGTCGACTCGACGCCGACGGATACCCTCCTACCATCACTGAGGATCCCAGTGGTGGCCTGTTCCGAGGACCATGGAAGTGCATGGCCTCGGACTTGTCTGAAACCACCTCGAGACCCAGTTGCCGGATCCTCTCAACGACTATCGCAGCCCCGCGTGTCATAGTTTCCGCCGCCGCCTCGTACGACCCCCTGTGCCAGTACCAGCGTATCGTCAGCGTAGCAAACTACGCTGACGCCGGTAAGGTCGGCGCGCAGCACCAGTCGTAACCGATGTTCCACAGGGGCGGCCCAGAACCGAACCCTGTGGGACACCGCACGACATCTCGCCGGTTCCACTCACCGTTTCGACCGGGGTAGATGACGGCCCTGTCCGTCAGATAGTCCCCGACTATACGACGGAATAGGTCGGCGCGGTGATACCAGGTGCCTCCTAATGCAGCTCAGGGCATGGAGTTGAAGGCGTTGGCGATGTCGAGACACCGCCAATACAACCCCCGGCCACTGCATCCCCGTCGTGAGGGCTCTCACGCGCATGATGGCGTCCACCGTAGAGCGCCTCTTGCGGAAACCAAACTGGTGTTCCGCAAGATCCGGCCCTGCCCCGCAAGGTGCTCGGCGAGGCGGTTTGCAATTACTCTTTCAAAACTTGCCCACCTCGTCGAGCAGCACCACGGGCCGGTATGCGGACGGAGAGTCCGCAGGGCGCCAACTTCGAATGAGGACCAGCTTCCCGTCTTCCAACGAAGCGGGAATTGGCCTCTCCAAGCATGCGCTTAGGAGCCCTCCAGTCGGGGCCTGAGAGCCTGAGGCCAGGACCCAGGCTTTGCCAGGCAAGCCATCGGGTCCTGGGGCGTATTCCTGGCCTTGAGCCTACGTACCGCCACTCTCAGGTCTACCCGGTCCCTTCCGGGATGTCGTCGTCGTCGTCCTGGTGGTCCGCTTCCGGCACCGCAGGTGGCGGAGCCATAGGCGGGGCGGATGTTCCCCGCGCGCAGGAACAGAGCGCTCACCACATCCTCCACGAGCTGAGGCCGGAGACTCTGCGTCAGCGGGGGCCCAGGTGCGGAGTTTATCCCGCACCATCTTGTAAGGCGCCCCACGGATCTCTATCGAGTCTCCAGCATCTCCTCACGGGCCCGATCCCGGCCCGCAGGACAGCCTCCCGGAGGGCGGTCTTCGCCGCTCTGTATCCTCGTACAGCCCCGCCTCAATGGCTGCCGCATTCGGTGGACGAATGCGGAGCCTGCGATGCCTGGCGTACAGGTGCCGCGCGGCGACACGCCTCGCGCAGAACGTCAGCTCACGCGACCACAATACACCTGACGCCGGGCACTTCCTGGCCGGACGCGGGCATTGCCACGTCACATATCTCGGACATGGCCTCCTGGAACCACCCTGCCTCATCATTGACGTCGGCAGGCCTGTCCGGTGATGACACCCAGGCCTGCACGATCGAGGCTTCCAGGAGGAGCTCCCGGTCCAGCTGCTTCAGCGCCCAACGCGGACCACTCGGGGCCTGTGGGACTGGCGCTCGAGGGCAGGGTGGAACGTCAAACCGGATGTACCGGTGGTCGGGTAGGTCTCCACCTCCATGACACGCCAGTCAATGGCACGCGGCGACAGAGCGGGGCTAGCGAACGAAATGTCCACCACCGACTCGCCCGCATCCGCACACACGTGGGGACAGAACCCCGATTTAGGACGACCAGGCCTGTCTCCAGAGCCCAGTCTTCCACCATCCTACCCGCACATCTGTACGACGAGAACCCCAAGCCAAGTTCTTGGCATTGAAGTCCCGAGGACAAGTACGGGAGGGATAGCTTCCGACGACGACTGCTCTCAGCTCTGCAAGAGTTGTGAAACTCGGCGAGAGATCGGTTCGAGAAGTACACCCCACAATGACGAACTCCCGAACCGTGCTGCTACGCACCTGACCCTCCTGACACCTTCAAGGGTCGGGGTACCGGCGGCGGCTGAAGAAATGATGGCCACTGAGCCGTTAAGGTCCGCCACCCAGTCCTCCTAGGCCAGACAAAATACGGCTCAGCGACCACAGCGATGTTAATCGACCACTGCGCCATGCTCTGGAGCAACAGATCCTGAGCACAGGCGCAGTGGTTGATATCGCCTGGAGGAAGCTTAATGGGGCCGTTATAGGCATTCCATTTCAGCTTCCTCCACGGGGCGCTCTCTGCGGGCGTCGGTGTCGCGGCGGCGGCGGCAGCGACAGCGACAGCGGCGGCGGCGGCAGTCGCGACTGCGGCGGTGGCCACAGAGGCGGTGGCGGCGGAGGGCCTCCTACCCGCGGCCTTGGCCTTGGCGGGTGGCGCAGGCCCTGCTTCCGGCCCGGTGATCGGCTGGCTTGCCGGTCGCCGCACATGCATCACAGTGCGGCGTGGCGCAGCGGTCGCCGATATGTGTCCGGGCTGACAGCAGCGGAAGCAAAGGCCACTGCGGTCAACCTCCGAGGCGCATTTCACCGATACGTGGTGCCCACGAGACAGCGGTAGCACCTCAGAGGTCTGGGCTCCAGCAGCAACCTGCGCTGAGACCCAGCCCACCAGAAGCCTTCGGCCCTCCACTGGTTTTGGCCGCCGTAACAGGGCAGCACCGTGGCGGCATGCACCCCGTTGGTCGGGCGTATGGCGCCTGACCTGATCTGGTCAGTAGTGCACCCCGGACCTGGCGACGGCGGCCACCAACTCCTCCTCCGATACCGAGTCGTCCAGACCCGCGATGCGCAGGTCTGCGCATCTGACGGCCTGGACACTGGGCCTCGTCCGCGTCCAGGGACGCTCTGAGCTTCGCAGCCAGAGCGTCCGCGGTCGCGCCACTGATTCCCTGGGATCTCCAGCATACGGGCCCCTGTCTGGGTGACTTTGAGCCGGAGGCCCCGGTGATCCTGAGCTCCCCGAGATCCACCGCCTCTTTCGCCTTTGCGAGCAGATCGCGGTAGGTAACGCCCTTCTTTTCGCGTCCGGCTGTAGTGTAATCACTACAGCTGCGGTCTTCGGGCGCGGAGCCTAGCCGCGATCTTGCGCGCTGAACTGGCGCCGCTCCTGCTCTTTGGCCTTTTGGCTGCCTTCTTCCCTTATTTTTTCCCGACCACCTGCCAACCGGCTTCAGCCGCGGGAGGTGTAGGGAGCTGAGGGCGGTGGCGGCGGCGGCTGGCTTGCCGCTGGCGCTGGCACATCGCCGCAGGCACTGGGGCTGGCGCAGCCACCGCCTGTGCTGCCGCTTTGCCCTTTTTGCCTTCGCCTTGCCTCTCCTTCCGTTGCCGGCTTAGCTGAAGCCGTTCAGCCGGTACCGGTTTGCCGGGCCGGCTTTTCAGGGAGGAGGGCAACTGCAGCCCGCCGAAGGCTGGCTGGACGGCCCCGGCTTGGATGCGGCAGCTGTGGCCGCCGCGTACGAGACCGTTGCCGGCCTCGCCGCCGTCTTGTTTGCCCTAGGGGCCGCAGGACGATGCCTCCAGCACGGAGAACCGGTGCTGGAAGGCAGCCAGCTCCTGCCGGACCAGGTTCAGAACGGTTCTCCATCGGCACGGGCTGGCTTGGCGCTGCGTCTGGGGCGCCGCGCGAGGCAGGCTCACGTAGACTGGCCAGGTCTGCGCGGAGCTTCTCGTTCTCCTTCTGGAGAGTCTCCATGGCGGACGTCAGGCGGGCCACATCCGCCCGCAGCTCCGCTACCAGTTGGCCTCCGCAGCCGCCATGATGGAGGCGGAGGCCGCGGAATGGCCTTTAACTTTGAGGAGGCCTTTGCTTGTGGGCCGACCTTGATCGCGGCCTCCACCTCCTTTGCGAATCTGGCCTTACGCTCCACCTCGGAGCCGCCAGTCGCATCCGTCTCTTCGCCTGATACCCGGGCCGTATCGCCCGGGTGGCGCCCCTCCTCGGCATGCTTTGCCGCTTGTTCGGCCCTCTGATTGTCAGAGGGCCCCCTCCCCTTGCCTCTCAGCCCGCCCCGCCTGTTGGTGGGGATTTTCCGGGCCGAAGCCTCTTCTTCATCGGCTGACGACCCCTGGTCGCCATCCCGCCTGGACCGCTTGCGGAAGAACTTACTGGTCTCCGCGGTCCCAGGCTCCACGCGTCGGGAGCTCTCTGAGCCTCCCACGCTGCTCGATGCGGCGTCGGACTCTGTCCCCATCGTTCCTCCTCTCCTCTATGTTGCCGTTGTCGGCGGTTTTGGTTTTTTGTTTTTGTTCCATATTTGTACCCACGAGTATGGGAGTAATTAAAGGTCCACCTTGGCAGTGACCCCTTACCAAGGTAAGCAGATTTAGAGGATTTATTACTCGCCAGGGTTGCCTATTTGAGGCACTATCGACTGATTTGTTCGTAGAACCCGTCAGCCATCCATCCTCGCGGTGCGTCGCCGCTTAGATTCGGGTAACTTTTATAGAGGTTTCTCCTCGCGGTCCGGGCGGTTAAGCCAAGACCTCGGTCCCAATCAAAGCCGCGAGACATGATCCACGACACTTCGATACTGGGATTACGAGACCGGCGGTGACAGCAAAGGATGAATCCTTCGTCTGCCCGGAGGCAGGGTAAGTGCACACCGAGCCTGCCTCACTCCTCTGCTATGCCCTCTGCTGATCAGAGGGTCACGCAGTGGAACGCGCCGTTGGTCCGGGACGGACCCACCCATGTCAGAATAATTAGCCGCGGCAGTAACCTTCCCAGGGTAATTCTTCTCATTTCTCGAGGAAGATTACTGCCGCGCAAACTCTTTCAGCCCAGTAGCTGCTCTTCCCTCCAGACGTATCGAGAGGGACCCGCAACTACCAGGCACGTGGAGGACTTCTGACTTCGCACCCGCGGACCGCACCCTACCATTAAGCTACTGTCTTTTCAACTTCTATTGACGAGATTGATTCGAGCATATTGCTCTTAATAGTATTGAATAAGCGTTTGCTTAACCACGTAGTAAATAAATAATAATACTCTCGTAGCTGATTGTAATGGACAAAAATATAATATCCAATACAAATAATAATGTAATATCTTAAAACTCGTAATAATGATGGAAATCGAACAGAATCCTAATCCGTGTAAAGACCCTTATTAATAAACGTTCCTCATCTCAAGTCTCAAGTGCACGCACTTGAAAACAATCTTGAGGTTAAGATCTTGTTAATAAACATATCTCAAGTTGCGAGCTTATGTTTACGTTACCAGCCAAGTGTCGCATTATTTAATCAACGAAACTCGACTCTCAAGTACACAAAAGTAGATTGTATGAGTGTACTTGAGATGCTAAAATCTGAGTGCAGGGGGTCGTGACTTGAGATTGTAATTTTAGTAGCGCGAATCATGGAGTTTGAAAATATATTTTGAGTGTAATTAATTATTACAATGAAATACTTAAGACTTAGCGAAATCGTTTACAAAAAATTTATAATATATGGGATTCGAGGCAATCGCATTCGTAGTTCATTAGTAGTCCCGTGGTTGTTTAAGAGGCGACAAAAGAAACAAGCCAGGAGGTGGACAACAACGTCTTCCTAATAACAATAAAAATAATTGTTCGTCTGTTATGTACACAATATGTAATTTACTGTTATATTTGTGTACATGCTCATATAAAGTCCTCTGCAGAACATTGGCCTCCTTCAATTATTATCTCATTGAGGATATTTGGCATAGTTGCCACGCTTGACAGGCGGGTTGTCAAAGACAGTTTATTTTTTATTTTTATATATGGTAGAGCCATGCAGCAGCTATATTAGTAGTATAGTTGTAGCACGAATGGGTCTGCTCGACCGGGGAAGGTTCACGCTCTCACAGATTACCAGCGTAAAATAGCATCTCAACGCTACTGTGTTTCGTATGGTGAGTGTAGAGAACCGGAGGCCCTTTTTAATGGAAACGAGGCATTCTATCTTAGTCCTCACGGGTGACAACGCATCAGCATTTTGATTCGTAATCGAGGATAGATGGAGATGTCTATGGGCCACAGCAACCACTTACCATCAGGTGCACTGTATGCTCGTTTATCACATTTATCCTATAAAAAATTATTAGAAAGACGTTCCTGATCATCTGGTTTGTCTCCTCTATCGCCTCTTACGATACCCACAAGAAGATATAGGGTAGTGGGTTCTCTTACACCGTCAATGCACTGTTTGTACAACAAATATATACAATATTAACTGAAATTATGAATTTTCCTCATAAAAGCAAGCTTATATAGGCGATTAGTTACTTTATTAAAATAACTAAATTTAAAAATGTAATATAAGGATTAATGTTATAATTTTTTTAATTTGAAAATGTATAAAGTAATGAAGATTGTTAGCAATAACAAACTTTATTTCTTCAAAAGTTCTATCGTGGCAAGATAAGTATAAAAGCCATAACTTACGCATTTACCAAGCCTTGGATTGAATTCTAAAAGTAATAATATACATATTTAATGTCCTTACAGAATCAGCTGTGAATTGCTGGTTTCGTCTTTATTCATGCTCCAGCTTTTTGTAGTACATTAACATTTCGTTACGGCCAATAGAGGGGGGCTAAAACGTGTGGGTGGGAGGGAGTTACGTTCCGCCGGCTCTATCGGCAATATTATTGACAACGGCGGTATGTGAACCAGTAAGTGAATGTTACTATTATAGTTCTACGAGGTGAGAAACTTGCTAATTCAACTTGATCGAGGGGGGAACTTTTCGTCTTCGACAATATTGCTAAGTTCCTGTTTCAATTAGACGTTCCATTTACGTGTTAAGTTCTACTACTATTATTCAACGTTGAGGGCAATTTTAATATTTTTATGATTGGTATAATAAATATTACTGTCTTTTAATATGCATTTTACAAAAAAAATCGTTATATTAGTTTTAGTCGACTCAAGAAAAGGTTCAAATTCGAGTGTATGTTTTTGTATACATTCATTTTTGTATTATACTTAAAATTCGAGTGTATACATATTTTGTATACACTCGAATTTTACGCGATATCTTTATCAATTTTGAACCGATTTAGATTTTTTTTGTGTTAAAAGGCAGGATATATCCACGTAAATTTTAGAATTAATTCCACCTCTATGGGTGTAAAATAGGGGATGAAATTTTTAATGCAACTATTTAGACGACACATTGAGATTGTGGTGATATTCCGTACCATTACAGTCTATCAAAAGTCCATTGTTGAACATAGGCCTCCCCCATAGATAACCACATAGGAGGGATATTTACCATAGTTGCCACGCTTGGTTGGCAACAGCAGTTTTATTTTATCAAGCTGTTATTAGAAAGATGCTGCTTGCTACTCCTCTCTGGTTTAGTTTCCACCTGTCGTCTCTTACTACACCCACAAGATGAAACAGAGTAGCAGATATTCTTACACTGTCACTACAATCATATTCCTTACTCCACTCAAGAGGTATAAAATAATGTTTATTAAAAAGAAAAGTCGACTTTAAAGAACTAAATAGAATAAAATTATTATAATTATTATATTAAAAATTTACTTATTCTACATGTACACTATATCTCCTTTTTAACGTGGTAGAGCCATGCTACAGCTAGGGGAGAGTAAGGTGATTGCGGACACCGGGTAATTCCAGACGCAGTTGTTTTTAGAAAGTTAGCCCTCTTCGCGTCCCGCAATTCTTATAACTTTTTTTGTATCTGTGTTCTTTAGTGCACGGAAAGTAGTAAACACGGAAGGCCGAGCACACACTTCAAGGTAAATACCGACAAACTGTTTTATGGTTTTTCTTATAATTTTTGGCTAATTTCATTGACGTGTATGTATATGCAGTATTAGGTATGTGTATTACCGCAACGTTACTTCTGCCACAAAACCATAAGGGATACACCATTAAAACTGTAGCAAAAAATAAATCAAATGAGCTATCATAAACTCAAAAATATTTTGGTGTACAAAACTATGATTGGGTTAATTGCGGACGTGGGAGGTGGAGTATACTGACGTTCGCAATAACCTCATTTAAAATTGAACTTTGTTTGTATATTGTGTACAATAAATGTTATTATAAATAAATAAATATACATAATGTATAGTTCTCTATTTCAGTTGCTCTGTACTTAATACCTGATGGTCATATAAAGACCTCGTCTGATGGTCATATTTGTAACCCCAGAGGATTCCAATTACCCCAACTAGTGTCACATTTACTCCATGTGCACCGGTAGTTACGGACAGCAATTTTTTAAATATTTAATAGTAGTTGATTAGTTAAAATAATAGTTTATGTTAATTTTGTAAGGATATAACCAAAGTTTTATTATATTGAAAAATATACTGATTACTGCTAATTTTGTAGTTATAGATAGATAGATAGATAGATAAAGCATTTATTTGTTTCTCCAATCACACACGTAAATTCAGTAACTAAACTAAGTACAAAGTAACATATTACGAAAAAAATAATTTACAACAACTTAAAATCTAAATGTACATGTGTGTTGCAGCTAACAAATGGGTCCTAGCTCAGCGATTAATATTGCTCAGAGAGCAAACACTGATTTTCAGCTATTACCCACGAGATGACGAGAAGAAAATGAGCACAATAGTTAATCAGTGTAAATATGTATATTTGAATGATGTGTCCTTTCAGCCCTACAATTTACATCTTTGGTTTAATTTAGTAATATTACTGAAAGGGCGTGTAAGTGTGTAAGTTGCGTAAAATTAAAGGTAGTACCTAAACGGCTTAGACAGCCATGATGAGTGAGAGAGAGAGAGAAAAAATACCGTGGTTTATAGCTGGCAAACAAAGTGTTTGGGAATACCTTGTTTTGTTTATCTAGAAGATATGTTTTGAATTTATTTTGAAATTGTAATTGGTATTAAGATTTCTTATAGGTGGTGGATGTTATTCCAACACTTCGCTGCCATATATCGGAAACTACCAGTAAATGCTGTTTTATGGCTGTGATACAGGAGTGCTGATCTTATGGACCTCAATTGTTTTCCGGAATTTTGCTTAGCAAATTTTAACTTTACATGCAGGTACTCTGGTTTTTAAACTTAATGACATTAAAACAAGCCCTCCTAAATGTAGCTCTCTACGTGAGTCCATGTTGAGCATGGAAGCAGTGTTCAAGAAAGGAGTAATGTGACTTGGGGGGACATCAAAACAGAACTGACAACATGCATTTTGCACGCGCTGTATTAGTCGCTTTGTTTTGCTGAAAATTCGAGGTCCATAAACAACATCTCCGTAGTTAAGCCGAGATAAAATTAATGACTGCAAAGAGTAATGCGTGACGGTACAGATAGTTGGTCACGGATATGGTATAATACCTTTAGACGATAAAACAGTTTTTACCATATTAAGGACATGATTTTCAAATCTGAGATTACTGTCGAAGGTTATACCAAGGTTTTAGCTTCATCCACGCGCAATATATGTGTACCATGAATCTTAACGTCTAGCATACCACAAATTCTACTTATTTGCGCCTTTGTGCCCATGACTATATATTTTGACTTTGAGGGGTTTAAACAAGAGCATTCCGCATTGACCAGTCAGCAATCCGGTCCAGATCATCATTAAGCCGTATCACAGCTTGGGTAACTTATCTGGTGAGGCTGACACGTATACTTGCACATCGTCAGCGTAACAGTGGTATATAGAATATTTTATAACTTTAACAAGGTCGGCACAATAAATTATAAAAGAAGTGGACCAAGTATTGAACCCTGAGGAACACCACGATTAATAAGCCTAGGGTGAGAACATATATTAGACCCATCACTCCTTACCATTTTACTGACTGGCACCGATTAATCAAGTAACTACTGAACCACTTGACCGAATTTTGTCTAAACCATAATATGACAGCTTAGCAAGCAGCAGGGGAATATTTAGGCAGTCAAAGCGCGGGAATAGTCTAATAGCGTTAGGATCGTACTGTGACCGGAATCTTGTTCAGCTAATATGTTGTCTGTGACATTGAGTAAAGCAGTCGCTGTACCACGTCCTTTGCGAAACCCAGATTGTAAATGAGGCAAGATGTTAGTCGCTTCAACAAATTTAGTTAATTGTTCGCAAATAGCTTTCTCCAGCAGTTTAGCAAGGAATGGCAAAATGCTAATGGGCTAAGATCTTTTAACTCAACTGGGTTTTCATTTTTGGGTATTGGGGTCACTAGTGCCTCCTTCCACTTATCAGGAACTATACCAGTCATAATTGACTTATTAATTATAGCCGTGATTGCATCCAGAGTGCAAGGAAGAGAGAGTAAGATCATATCTCTGTTAATTCCATCATGTCCAACAGCATTCGATTTTATGGACATTATATATTTAGAAACATCTGTTGCACCTACGGGAGCTAATTTAAATACCTCTGTATTGAATTTATTATATTCAAAAAATAACATGTCTTCATTGGAAACTACGTTGTCTCCCGGATATTCAAAAGTGATCATTAATTTTGTTTGGGTCATTGAAATGGGAGGCAAGGATTTGTCTTTCGAGGTCAACCAAAATTTTTCCTTCAAATTTTTCCAAACGTTTTGCTATTTTTAGCTTGAGAATTAACTAAGCTATTGAAGTAGGCCCGTTTTTCTTCTGAAATACTTTTTAAAACTAGACTTTTAAGCTCCTTGTAATATTTTTATGTTCGTCTGATCCGGATTTTCGATAGACATCGTGAGCCATATTACGCTCATCGATCATCATTTGCAGACATCGGTTACCCACGGCAATGAATAATTGTTTTTAGAGTTACTGTTTTCACTGCTGCATGTTTATCAAAGAGAGAGATCATTGAATTAAACTTTTCCACCATCATATCTACTGAAGGTAACTCAATTACATCGTCCCAGTTGATTGCATATAAATCATTATTAAATTCATTTAAATTTATTTTATTATATATATTAGTTTTATATATTAGTTTTAATGTAATATTAAGTTAAGTGTCCGCAATTCCCCACTCTCCCCTATATCATGGTTGCAGTATAAATGGGTCGGCTCGACTGTGGTAGGACCACGCTTTCACTGAATACCAGCGTAAAATAGCAACTTAATGCTGTTGCGTTTCGTATGATGAGTGTAAAGAACCGGAGACCCCTTTTACTGGAAACGAGGCATTCAGAGAGAGAGAAAAATATGGAGAGAACAATAAGATCAATTGAGCTCCCTACGGACCGCAATTACAGAGCTCAATACGTACGGACTAATAACCGTTATTAACTAACGCTAGCTACGTCCCAATTACGATCAAATAATCGATATCATGTGAGCAGCCTACTATATCACAAAATGTAATGGCTGACGGTCGATACGGGCATTATAATAGGAACCGTTATTTTTCATTCCCTTTGTTGGGAATATGTTTAAGTATGAAAATGTGTCTAAAGTTGATCGCATGATAAGCGGTCATATTACTGAATTCCGGATTCTAGGTTTTAGTTCTTCTAGCTTTAGTCAGATTTATGGCAAAACTATAAATCTTTGGTTTTAGATTGTAGTAAAAGATTATTAGTGTTCAACCAGTGCTTTTGATCTAAGACGTGGTCCTTCACCGCTGATCGTATGAGGAAGCTCAAGGTCACTCAGCGAACTACGAAGAGGGTTATGCTCAGAGTTTCTCTGTGCAATAGAATTCATAATAACATGCGGGAGATAGTAGTGTCGCGCATAAACGGTTGATAGAAGAGCGCGTCGCACATGCGCGGTTAGTTTTGTCATCATTGATTATACGTAGTTAGATTGATCAGTATGTAATTATTGTTTATTTAGATTGTATTGTTAAATATATCGAGATTTTTTAAATCGTCATTTATTTTGCTTAATATGTGGTAATTTCATAAGATATATTACTTACTTAAATAATTATTTACAATAGAATATGAGTCTTTCGGCAGTGCGTACAGCGGGCGTCGCGGGGCGTAGCTACACAAAGGCGACACTTTCTTTTTGTTGTACCTAATGAATTACTGAAAGGAAACATAGTAAAATAACAGGTTTTAATGATTATATTTATTTTTAGCTATGTATAGGAAAAATTACATACAATATTTTAACACTGAACGTAAAATAAAGTATGTATTTGTAATGTTATTATGGTCTCATATTTATTTTAAGTGTATCACAACTTTTACTAAAACGTATTAAATATATTACGAGTATTTTTGATTATAAGGTCAATAGTTTCTCATCTGATCAGAGGTTAAACTATAAATTTGCCTAAACAAGGCCGCGAGCACGGTGAAGTGTCGCCACGAGTGAAAATTTAAGTTGAAGTTGACTTGGAGGCATTTTTATTAGGCTTATGTTTGTTCTCAAACATGTCACGTCGCTGCAAGCGCCTGGCACAGATTAATTGAGTTCGAGCCGTGGACTCTAACAATTGTTGGAAATAAACAAGTCTTGTCGTCTGTTCTAGTACGTAGTACATATTAATTCAATTGTGATATTAGTATACATGATATAACGAACAAAAGACGAAGTAACTAATGATGTGACACCAACAGCAATCTGTTGCACATCATTGCATTTATTTATTGTATGGCATTATATTAAAATGATACATAAATAGAATGAACGATACAGTAGGCCTGGGGTATAGATTTTTTTATATATATAGTTAGTCACACTATTTTATCTCTATTGTTAGTTCCCTGGATGCTCACTACAGCTATCAGCGCCAAATGGCGAAAATCAAATTGCCTCATTATGTGTATAGCCAGTACAGCGTACTTGTAGAGGTCAGTGACTTAGATACTATTTAAATTATGTCATTTAACCAGCGTTTGACATAATATTAGAAATATTTATTATGCGAAAATTAACAGCTGACAGTTCACTTTAATCTATGCACAATCTATGGTTGACTGTCTTCCCATAGACTTAGAATGTACTGGCGTAAGTATATTCCATAGACTTAGAATATACTGGCGTATAGACCTCCTGACAGCCCGAAAACGCGTGACCAGTTTTGTTTTGTCATTGTGTGCGTTAGCTAGTGATGTACATTTTACTTACAAGGACTATCGAAAATGATTGTTAAGGAAGCGGTAAGATTTAAAAATTGTTTCGTGCATGAAGTTGAATAACTTCAAAATTAACTGAAATTTACCATGATAGTTCTAAAATAATTAAAAATATTCATATAACATGTTCCTGGAATAAGCTGAACCTACCTGCCTTTTGTTGGATTTTAATTCAAATGGTTAAAATCCCAGGTGAATTTGCTGATAAACTTAAAAACTCTCCAATAATCAGATCGGAAAGTTGTATTTTCGAGCTACGATCTTTGGAGAAAATATTTACTGCCGTGGCAGTTTCCCGAATTTCTTTTCTAAAATATTGTTAAAATATAAATACGTAGATACTTAACTAATTATATACGTATTTATATTTTATAAAATGTTTGATGGGGAAATAAAACGAGGACATGGAGTACATAATGGCTGCTTTATTTTTCATATAAGTATTACTTGTGATAATTACAAACATTTAATAATTAATAATTAAATACATTATAGAAGTTTATTTTAACATTCGACAATTATGAATGTAAACTTAATAATTTAAGAAAGGAAACTTGTAGGAATCAGTAAAATAAGATTGCTGTGTTTAAAAGCCAATATGTTTATGAGGCTTCATCATGTTTCATGCTTATATTATTTCATCTGTCCCTGAAAAGTATAAAGTAATAATAAACTTATTATAATTTTAGCTGTATGAATTTTAAAAACATAATGATTTTAACACAGTAAAGTGCACTAAGTGTCTGAGGATACAGATGAACTCTCTATTCTCTCAATCTTGATATGTTAAGAAAATGGTCACTATTCATGGACTGACCGCGGCAAGGTCTTAATGTCGCAGATTCTATTGATCTGCGCAGCTATTACTTAACCACGAGTTCCTCTTCTCTACGACTAACGCTGTAGGGGATGAGCCACGCTATTTAAGCTCTCGGCACAATGTCGTCGGCCATCACATGAATCGGGCATCGAGCGTTGTGAGTATCAAATACTATGGAATTTATACTATCACGTCTCATGCGCGGTCGTCTAGTAGCGTCTGGAGCATTACTTAGTATCTATAACTAACTACGCTAAAAGTATTATACTTTATGATTTTATGACTTGGGAATATAATCAGAAGTTCCGAAGCTCCGCTCAACCCTTGGGGAAAATAGCGTGATGCTATGAATATTGTATTAGTGTGACCGTGAGGCTGTGTGGTTGGTTAAGTAAGGTTATACATTTATTTTGGTTGATAAATAGATACTTAGTTGGTTCATAATGACTTAAAGAGGAGAAGATGAAAGATGAAAGCGTTTTATAATGTATGAAAATTTGTCTCAATATTTATCTAAAGTTTTGAAAGTTAAATTTTGAAGTCTTATTTTAACAATATTTTACCTACTGGTACAAATAATGTAGAAATGACTCCTTTTAATAAAATTGTTTCTACTTTTCTTTTATACTTCTCAAGAAAATGTTTGCTGAAAATTGTTGAGTTCTTTGCATTCTAACCAACCCGTCCAATTAACCTTAACCATTTTTTAAAATTATAGAATCCGGAGAGAATCTGTTTGACAAACGGCAAAATAAAATTACATTTTAGAACCCAAATCGAGGATTTATTTTCTTGTTGTGTGGCAAGTCTATCGATTCATTATAAGCATTCAAGATAAATATCGACATTAATTTTGATATAGTTGAGCAATCCCTAGCGTACATGTAAAATATTTGTATAAAATGTATTTACCAAATTCATGTAAATTATCAACAACGTGACTTTATTCTTGCAAAATATCAAAATTAACAAAATAATTGAAAACGATCTGTATTTTAAACAGTATATAACATAAGTTTTAACCAAAAATAAACGCTTTATAACATTGACTACGTCTTGAGAATTTACCTGTGAAATGTGCAATTATCAGGATTATTTCTATTATTAACACCAAAATCACTCACAGAACAAATAAGCATTTTGGAAAAAGTAACTTACTAAAAGTAACCACTATTACACTTTAAAACAAAATATCTAGCAGCTATTTTTGTGAGCTGAATTGTGCCGACCTGTCATTCAAAATCGGTTACAGAGTCATGATATTTGGTATCCTTTTCATCTTCTATTTTACCATAAGAAATTTTCTTCTCCCTTGCAGACTATGTTGGTCTATACGCCAGTATATTCTAAGTCTATGGTCTTCCCTAAATCAGTGAGACACTATATTGAAAGTTGAATAAAATAATTGATTATTAATAATTTTGAAAAACGTAAAACTTAATGAAACATTTGTTTTAAATAAACTTCATCATCAACATCATCATTACAGCCTTCACAAGTCCACTGCTGAACATAGGCCTCCTATACAAATGAAAGTAATAAAATTGCAAGTGAACAATAAACTGATTTTAGTAATGAGTAATTATTTCATATACAAAGTGAAGACATCAATACTAATGATAGAGGCGACATTCCTCAGCAATTAAAATCCCCGGCGCCCTTTCAATCAGGTAGCGAGCGATTCATCACGGAAGTTTATGGAGTAATAAGTGACAAAGATTAATATAGTCAATTTATTTAAGCGCGGCTGCAAAGCTCTCGTTTCTAAGATATAATGCCACACTAAGATAGTTGAAATGATTGGTTGGGGATACAAAGGAATATAATTCTTTAATTCCTCCTTCCTATTCCTTTAAAATAAATTTAAAATACAGCTTTTATACAATATACGTCCCACTGCGGGGCACTAGCTCTCATTTTTGAGAGTAATATGGGCAATTAGTTCGTCGAGCTGCGTGTGAACGTGCCGGTGAACTTTATAGGTCTTAAAATATTTTATTTACAGGATTTTCCCTACGATATTTGCTCCACCGCCGAGAAAGTGGTTAATCAGTACATAAATTCCAAATAACTATTTTATTGGTGCCGGCGAGGATCGAATCTGGGTTGCTCGCGTGATAGGAATTTACAACGCGCGCGGAATTGGAGCTACAACAGTTACAGTTGGTCATTGGCCATTTATTTTTCTATTATATAGATAATAGATGTATAGCAGTGATGCACAGACTTATTAAGACTAGGGCCACTCGGGCAAATTATGAACTGATGGCGGGCCGCCAGTATAGGTAATAAAAGACAATAAAGAATTGATAATAATGTATTAAAATTGAAAAAAATTTATTAATTTGAAGCGTGGCACTGCATAGTGCTTACAATCTTTTTATATTTGGCTCAAATTTACTTGAAGCAACACGTAAACTGCTTCCAAACTTTCATTTGCAAGGCGGTTTCGATTTTTGTTTTATTATTATTTAGTATTGAAAAGGTTTGTTCACATATATAGGTAGAACCAAATAAGCTGGCACATTTCAGAGCGTTTATGCGCAACTCTTTGTACGTATTTTATCAATGCAGCGGTAAAGTTCAGCAAGTCTCCTTCGTTGAATTTGTTGCGTAAATATTGGTCATTTTGAATGTCGATAATTTCTAACTGAATTGACTCTTGACGCCCATTTTCAACTGAAATCGTGAAAAGATTGCTGAATATGTCCAACAGAGGTTTCACTTTTTAAACTCGAAAATCTGTCTTGAAAAGATTGAATCAAAATATCTAGCTTTTCTACATAACTGAAATTAATCGCAGTTTTGTTGAATTTTCAGCCATTTTCTTATAATTCGGAAAATGATTGTAATTTCCAGAATTCAATTGCGATCTGAAAAGTATCAGCTTACATTGAAAGGATGATACATGAGCGTAGAGCTGGGATATCAGTTGATTTTGCCTTGAAGCCGTGTGTTCAAGACATTCAAATGATTTGTAATATCAACTAAAAAGCCAAATTACACAACCAATCAGGATTTTTAAGTTCCGGGACATCCACTGCTTTTCCGCCAGAAATATTCCAATTTCTTCTATTAAATTTAGAAACCGTTCAGTGTCAATCCACGACTTAGCCACCTTACTTCTGTATAATACAGTAATCTTCATATTCGCTTTCGATGTCATCGGAATAGTTTGAATTGCCTGTGATTGAGTCCTCGTGATTTTATGAAATTTACAGTCGAAACTACCACTTTCATGAAATTTTGAAATTAAATTTTTAGAACAGAGGGCTTCTTGGTGTATAATGCAGTGAAACTGCATGAGTTTTCACGTTTATGTTTTTCTTGCAGATGCCTTTTCAGCAAAGTAACTAGTCCAGAATTGACACCAATTATCGAAGGAGCACCGTCAGTCGAAACTCCCGATAATTTTGATAAGTCCAAATCAGTTTTGAACACTCATCCAAAAGTAAATTGAGTATATCAACTCCTCTGGTTTGACCTTTCAATGAACACATTCCTAATAACTCTTCTAAGACTTCGAAATCTTGAGTAACACTCGTATGAATATCAGAAGTTGAGCTGTGGAACTAATATCAGTGGATTCGTCGAGTGCTAATGAAAAAATTCAATGATCTTAGTTTTTCATTTAATTGTTCCGATATTACTGACAAAGACATAATTCGTCTTTGGATAGTCATAAAATTCAGTTGAATTTTCTCAAACTTTTTTGCTGCTTCTGGACACATTTTCTTAGCGGCAATTTTCAAAATTTCAAAATTCCCATCATTGAAGGGGCGACTTTGCTTTGCTATCATTCGAGAAATTTCATAACTAACTTCTGTAGCTGTTTCTGAATCTTGAATGGGTTTTGTAAACATAGCTTGCTGACCAATAAGCTCCCGTTTTAAAGACAACATTTTTTGCTTCCTTAATTCGCCTGTAAACTTGGTAAAAGTAGGGTGCTGCGTTTCATAGTGCCTTTTTACATTATATTCCTTTGCAATCGCAACAGAATTCTTGCAAATTAAACAAACGACTTTGTTATGCGACCATACAAAAAAGTATTTCTCAGTCCAAATTTCTTGAAACTGCCGATTTTCATCTTTATCTTACGTTTTTTACTAGGTCCTGACTTGTCCATGTTGCGTTCTAATCCTGGCTAGGATTAACACAGCACCTAAAAACAATTACAGTACCTACTTAAATTACCCATCCTTTTAAATTACAAAAATAATTGATTAAATAGGTAGGGAAACACTTATTAATAACAGAGTTTTACTTACGAATTCACAACACAATTATACACGGCACTTGACGGGAAATCTACGTTGAATGTGGATCAAAATATATGACACCGGCTAGTCGAGTTAAAATCTACACTAGAACTATTGACACTTCACTCAAATTAAATCCGAACTGTCGATCGCTGCGGTTAGCGTGGCTTTTATTCCGCGCGTATGGGGTCGAAAACTGTCTGGAGAAATCACGAAACCGACTCTGGAAGCTTCGTGTATCTACCTACGCGGGCAATCAAATTCGGGACTATTGCTATCTCGCTTGCTCTAACAATATAACCCGTGGATAAGCCGCCACCGCGCTGCCGTCGTCGCCGCGCCGCCGTCGCGGCGGTTCCTCAAGAAAAGAATTTAACCGAGATCAGCACGAACATTACCGACCGCTGTTACCGACGCATGCACGGCGCACCGATAAGCGCGCCGAGCGCGCGCGGATTCAAATTACTTTTCGAACATATTTTTTGGTTTTATTCTGGAATATAATTCAATATTTTTCGAATGTACGAGAGTATTATTTTGCTGTCGGCGGGCACCAGTACTCGACCGGCGGGCGCATGCCCGCAAGGCCTGTGGTCTGTGCATCTACGATGTATAGCATGCATATATATATAATTGAGATTTCTTTCTGTAATATAGAAATAACGGCCTTTTGTCTATAATTGTTATTCGCATGATATTAAGACATGAATAACCATTTGTAAAATTTTCCTGTCTGTTTCTCTGTCTATACGGGCTGGATTGATTGTGATGAAACTTTGAACCAGATACGAGTACAGATCAATAATAGAAGTGATCGAAGCTGTATTTATCAAAAAACTTGGTGACTTTTTATGAAATGGAAAAATTGATACATTCATATTTATTTTTATTATGTAAAAATTGATGATTATTTTAAAATTTTATACCCATATAACGCTACTTAATTTTAAGACGGCGTTATTCTCGTAGTATCACAGTCACTTTGACTCTGATAGAGACAGACAGCACGAATGAATGAATGAATGAATGAATTTCTTTATGAATGAATGAATGAATTTCTTTATTTTGCAAATATGGGTGATACAGAATGTGGTGACAAATATATAGTATAGATTCCACCATATTTTACCAGAAGGCATGCAAAACTATGAATTAATTAAATATTTTATCAATTTACGTAGATATGTCATTCATAACACAATATCACATTAGATTAACAAAATAAAAATAAAGTCTCTTCAAATTACATATAAGTCTAATAAGTCAATTGATACATTATTATCACTATTATTTAATTATTATAAGCCATCGTCAAATTAATTACATTAATAATAATACAATTTATAAATAAACATCCATGTGACAAACGTACAAATTTTAACATAACATTTTGTCCATTAAAAATTCATTAATATTATAGTACACCTTGTCTGCTAAAAGTTTCGTGCCTTGTCTTAAATAATGAAGTGTTGAAATCCTCCAACACTTGGGTAATTTGTTGTAAATAATGGCCCCATACAGCAGACACTATTGCGTATTAGTGCTGTTTTCCTTAGGAATGTAAACTACTATTGTCGCGTCTGTTTCTTGGGGCAAGGTCTGCTAGGCACTTAAAACGGTTCTGGTTCGACTTTACAAGACTGCCACCTCTAATATATATATACAAGGTACATTTAATATTTTATATTGTTTAAAATATGGCTTGCAACTATCGGTACTCTTCATCTTAAACATGGAGCGTATACACCTTTTTGGGCCGTGAATACCTTTCCTTTTCGCAAGAGTTACCCCAAAATATTACACCATATCGTAGGTATGTTTCTACCGTACCTTAATACGCAGCAGGGAGTCCATCCGTACAAATTATAGTTGACAATATGCCTGAGAGCAGAGACTTACTTATATTTTTACAAAGTGTCCTAATGTGTGATTTCCAATTAAATTTTTCATCACTCTCCAGCCTCAGAAATCTCGTGCTTTCGACTTCAGCAATATTATAGTTATTATATTGTATTATGAGTTTACTATTGTCGTGTTCGCGTTGACTGAAATGTATAACCTTTGTTTTGCTTGAATTTATTATTAAATTATTATGATCTAGCCATTTTATAATTGTTTTTAAATAATTGTTTATGTCATATTCGTATCTATTAATATTTTATAGTATTGGTTTGGTGCTGTCATCTGCAAAAAGCGTCAAAGGTTGTTCTGTGTATTTAGATAGGTCATTAATATATAAAATAAATAGTAACGGTCCCAGTACACTCCTTGCGGAACTCAAAGCTGACTTTACGTTCCGATGATCGGAATGTCTCTTCGTATTTATTAACCTCATTAAAATTCTTAATTTCAGTTATTTGTTTTCTATTGCTAAGATAAGATAAGATAAGACAAACTTAACGGCGTCTTCAAATTGAGTGGCGTTTGAGTATTTGGGCATAAATGACGCTACATTAATAGATCATAGAGCAAAGCCGGATAGGTCACTAGTTTTACAATAAAGATAATACGGATCTTTAAAGTTTCAGTAATTTTATTACAAATTTTCGACAACATAAATGCTAGAGTTGCTCTGCAGCTTTATTATGGATGCATTATATTTGCCTTTCTATTTTGATTACTGCTGCACCGCCTCTTGTTTGTCTATCTCTGTTTAGCCTAATGGTTGACTGGGAGAGATGCACTATGGCATTAAGTCCGCTATATGTACAACTTTGTGCACGAAAGTTAAATAAATAAATAAATAATTAAAATAAATTTCTTATATTTAAGCGAATACACGTTATTAGGAATTTATGCGGCACGATCTTAAGTTTGATTCTTCAAAGTTTTTTCTTTCCCACTTAAAATATATTGTCCCGTGGGTGTCGTAGGAGGCGAAAGAGGGAAAGATGACAGGAGATGGGGGGCAGCGCCTTCTTAATAAAAATTGTTCAGCAGCGGACTTTTGATATGCTGCAACAGTAACGGTAAGTATCTATTGTAATTTTAAAGTGAAAACTATATAGGTCTATATACGTCCGCCAGAAGTGAGAGAATAGACCTCATCTCATTTCTGAGAGGGTTTCAGGGCAAGAAAATGTCCATCGCGCTACCCCAATGTGTTGGAGTACTTCACATGTCTTGAATTTTTTTAATATCTTAGACATGCAGGTTTCCTCACGATGTTTTCCTTTATCGGCGAGCACTTGGTAAATCAGCACTTAAAATTGCTATTAACAATTTCATTGGTGCCAGCAGGATCAAACCTAGGTTGCTCGCGTACTGTAACTTACAGGCGAGCGTAGCTACCCCCCCGCCACATGCCATCGAGTTGCTCGAATTAATTTTCTCGCAATCACGATAATTGGAATGTCGAAACTTGCAGTCAAGTTCTATTAACAGATCCAGTCCAGATTTTGTTTGAAGCCAGATGGTGGAAGGGTTAAAGTGTGGAGACACCTGGGAGAATGCGCTTAGTGCATTTCCTTGCTTTTATAGGAGATATTTGTTGTTATGGGTGGTTTCTACCCAGATTCTCCTGGAAGAAATGGAGCACCTAGTGCATGGGTAGGGTAGATTAAAAAAAAAACTTATTGTACTAACATAAAGCAATAATACAAACATTCTTTTGGAGAATATTTTATTGAATGGGCCGCCTTTGCTTCCTAAGCGGGTCGGGACAGTAATGAAAATAGTATATACCTAAGTCTTTTGCAGTTCTCTACTCTGCAAAATTGTTCAAAATTATAGGATAAAGCGATTTTAGCGTCGCGGATATTTATTTTAGCGAAAAGACTTTTATTTTAACGAAAACATTTGAGACAAATAAAAAAACTTTGAACTTATAAACAAAAGAAATAATAAAACGTTACCCTAAACTCCTCCTGGAACAAGGAAAATCTTTCATTTACAAAGAAACTTTCAAAATTGAGGACCTTGCAGCTAAAGGCCAAGTCCAAATTTCAAAACTGTTGGGTATTTAAAAAAGGCTTTTAAAAATTGATTGATGTACTTATGTCTTATCGTTATATTATGGTATTATATAATATGAACATATATACACATTTTATTCAAGATTTAAGGCAATTGAAGAAGTAATAGAATTACTACGATTTTTAAAGTTTGGATCTGCCTCCGTTTTGCACCAAGATTGAAGAAAAATACTACTATTTTGTATTAAGGATGATAAAACAGGTAAACACGGTTTGTTTTATTTCAAGAATTAGTAATCAGTCCACAAAGAATTAAACAATCAAAAGAAATACAAAACGAATGAGTGCTGAACAAAAAAAAATTAAAGGTTAACAAGCTTGATCATCGTCGTCTTCGCTAGAAATATCATCTGTTGGTCCGACAGCTTCACTTTTAAGGGCCCTGTGAAATATAGTTTATTTGGTGGAACATAGTTCTTACCAACTGCATAACATCGTTGTATTTAGCCTTTTCAACGGCAATGCATGATCATACAGCGGTTTCTGAGGCAGAACTGATAGTTGGGCTTGAGCATTTCTCATTATAGGAAAATAATCAAATACTGGCGTTCCCGTTGTAACACTGACTGCAATAGTTTCAATGTGGTCTTTACTATATTCAAAATACGATATTGAGATATTTTGAATCGAATCTTCTCTGTATTTGTTATTACTTTTTTGAAATGACTCTCATAATGTTGGCTGAAGTTAAGTATCATATTTTGACTTGCATTTACAACTTTAAAATTTTCAGATGCTTGCGTAATACAATCGGCATATTCAGAAGTCGTAAATATGTAATCTTTCCTTCTATTAAACTTTTCTATTACGCCGAAACACCGATCACACGGTAAGAAGCTGTGTCCTGGTTCTGGAAATCGATGAACAATCTTCTCAAAAGATGAACACCGCATAAGCGTATATAGATACTGAACTAAAGTCGAGTTCTTATTTTGTGCTGCTGCGTTATCAGAAAATAAATACAGTACTTTAACTGTGCTTGGTAAAATGTCATTTATGTAGTGATTTATAAAAGATATGACTTCGTTTGGTGATTTTCGGCCTATGGTTTCGTCATATAAATAAAAGTGAGCAATCCCTGTTTTGCTGAATGAATACAAAATTATATGCCCAAAGTTGACGTTTATAAAATGCTTCACCTGCTGGAATTTTAGGTAATGGCATATTCTGCTGATAATCAAATGTTAATACTTGCATTCTTCATTATTAAGAGCAAGACTCTTCTCTTTAAATCAACAAAAAGTGTCGGCCTTGGCTTAATGAAGACTCTTCTCTATCTGTATTTGTTGGGTTTCATCGCTATCCAATGTCTTATCATTTAGTTTGTTACTCAGCATGTCGCACTTCTTGCAGTATCTGAACGAGGTGACCCAAAACTGTATTTAAAATTTTGTTTAAAGTATCTGTAGTAAAAATCAAATGATACTATAGGCTTAGCAGATGCTTCAAGACCAAGCTCATGCTTTTTCAAATATAACTCGGCATCCTTTTAATGTTCAACTCTGAGAAAGATAATAACGTGAGCTTTTATTTCTACTGTAGTGACTCGCACGACGGGAAACTTCTAATATGAGAGTCAACTTTAGAAACCCATTCACTTGGAATATGATTTGGTCTATTTTGATGTTTTCCACGATTAGACTGAGCTGGTGTAGTTACAGTAGGATCCGATACTTTAGCAACATTGTCTACACGCTTTTGGATATTCCATGGATAGATGCAGCCATTTCTGCAAATTTGTATATTTCTATTTCCTAATTTAATATAATATTTGTGTGAACAACTCCGTTTCTTCCCGTACCAGTTTTAGATCTTTCCCTTTCAACATTCTCAGTTTTAATTAAACCGCCTAAGTATACGTTTAACACATAGGTTTCTTCCAATTTATTAAAATTTTCCAATATTAGTTTCCTATCTTCTTCATTAATTTGAACAAAACACTTATACTTCTTACAACAACAATCCGGTCCAGTTTTTCTTTCGCCTATTTCACGGCCTTTATAGTTTAAATAGCCCTTTCCAGTAGCAATAGACTTCTTTATTACATTCCGTTTCCATTGTGATGGATTCGCGGATTTTTTTCACTATGCCACTCATCGATGGGCATGAATTATCTGTATTACCCCTAGAGTACCGTGGACATGAATTCATGTCCAGATTTTTGTGACCGTTGAGTACCGTGGACATGAATTCATGTCAAATTACGTGCTATTTTCGTCTTAATTAATATAAAAATACAGTATATTTTCAATTACAATCGATTCTGAACGAACTAAAGTATTTCATTCGATTCTGAACGAACTAAAGAGTATAGCAAAGTTTTTACTCACTCGGCTACATAGACAAATTAAAAATAAAAGACAGTCACTTTCGGGTAGTTGGTGAGGTTAGTTGCGTAATTGTTTTCTTTTGTGTTTGTGATTTTGTTGGATTTTCTCTCAAAAACTGGTAAGAAATGTTAACAATCTTTACTAGATAATGTTTTGAATGATTTAAGTTACAACAACAGTAAATTTTGTGTTTCAATTGATAAAAAGGAAAACAAAACACCTCTACGAACAATTTATAACGGTCAAGATAAAAAAGATCTACCTTCTGAAATATTTAAATTTTTTATATATAGTTTATTGCATGTATGTATATTTATAAATAAAAACATTATTTTTAAATGTTATATCTATATCATTGTATAAAAAATTAAGGAAGACGCTATAATATTTTAAGAAAAAATTTTTGAAAATGAGGTAAAACGCGCGTCTAAACTGTTTATGGTTGAACTTTAAGCAAATTTTTGCGAGTGAAAAAGTAGAATTATTATAATAATTACATGCATAATTTCGGTTCATTTTAGGAAGAGTATGTTATATAGATTATGAGAACATAAAAATAAAATAAAAACTTAATATTTTTCATTCAACAAACCAAATCTATTGGCAATAAATACACTTTTTCATGGTCCCTTAGAAACAAAGAGCTATACGAAACTAAATAAACATCTCAATGTCATTGTTATTGTTTCTATTCATCTACAATCTTATCGGCTTTCAAGAACTGTAACTCAAACTTCTTAAACGTAAACAAACAAAGGTGACAAAAAAAAAGGTTGACTCAAGTGCTGCGCGCCGTGATTATTTCAGTGGCCCCCTGTATAGCCGTTTTTTTTTAATTCATCCAAAATATTCATACCTTTATCGTTCGCCTCATTAGTTTGGTTTGAAATGTCAACAAACCAACATCGCTTCCATGAACTGGTTGAACATGACTCGTAGACAGGCGGCTGGTAAATATCTGACGAGCCGCTACTAAACGGTTCAGTGTCACTCATTTTAATACACACTTAACGTATCAAACTTAAAACAATTAAAAAGAATAATTGTCCTTTCATGTCCTTTCGGGCCGAGCACAAAACGTGCACTGACTTGTTTACAAATGATGTAATAATTTCATTTGTTGCAAGAAGGAGGCAGGTCCGGACCTGCCTTCTTGCACCAAACAGAATAAGGTAGCAGATCCAAATTTTGTTACAGCGCGCTTGTTTGTCGTCGGATTTGCCTCCTAAATGCACCAAACCATAGCTAATTTTTGTTTAAAATGTAGGTGAAAAAAGGTTACGGTTAAAATTTGGATCTGCCCTCTTTTGCTGCAAGGTCCTCAATTCTTAACAGTTAAAACTAGTATAACTTAAATAGAAAATTAAAAAACCCAAAACAAAAAAGCTGATTAGGTAAAACACTCTCGATCTAGTCACATTTCAAACAAAAAAAACTAAATCTAAATCAGTTCTTTCGTTAGGGAGCTACGATGCCACAGACAGACATACAGATACAGACGTTAAACATAACACCGATCCTCTTGTGTCGGGGTTGAAAATAAATAAAAGGGATGTAACGTTTTGAATATTTTGGAGTTTTATTTTGTTTGGACTTAATTTACTATGAATAGTTTATCTTTTCTACAATGGGGGAAGCTCATGCCCAACAGTGGACTTTACAGCCCAGTGAAGATAAGAAAGGATATTTATACGTATTTAATAAATGTTACATTAAGGAGAATGGTGTAAGAACATACTTTAGCTCCCTTTGTTCCATGAGTGATGAATATGGGTAAGAAATATACGGTTGACCCTACAGGCTATCCCTGGAACTTCCACTAATTTCAAATGCAAAGCGCCCGAATTCCACCTATTATGACGTCGTAATTTTGGAAAACCACGTTTTTTTTATTTTTTCAAAATGGAATATTTCACGAACAAAGCAACCGATTTTGACAAACTTAACGGCGTCCGACGCAGTTTTTAAGGAATCACAGTTAATTTATTACATCAAAACGATCCGAGAAGAAATTTCAAAGTTATTTTAAAAACATACTTTTCGAAATTTTCGTTAACGATTACTCTTTAACGCACTAACCGATTTTGATGCGGTTTGCGGCAATCAACGTTTTCAAGTTTAAGAGCTGATTTTGGAATTGATGGTTACATCTGCTTAAAATTTATTTAAAATTTTTGAAAATTTTATTTTGTGATTTCTTAAAATCTACCGGTCCGAATCAGTTCAAATGGTATAGAAAATCTAAGTTTGGTAAAGCCTTTCGAACGCCGCAGAGTTCGTCAAATCGATCAAGACACACGCACACACACACACACACACACACACACACACACACACACACACACACACACACACACACACACACACACACACATACAACATAGTGACATCCTTGTAGGAATAGTCAGAATAGCTTCCCACGTCAAAACGTCGAGATCTGATGAGCTCGATTTTCGAAAACTGGGATGAAACCAATAACTTCCCGATTTTTTAAATCATTGCTTTTCATAACGGAAGTTAAAAATGATGAAGACTTAGGATTTGGCATTCTTTAAAAAGTAAAAGTACGAAACTCAAACTCAAACGTAGAAATAATTTAAAATCCTAATATCAAACTCATTGCATCCATAAATGAGAAAATAATAAATATGAAAAATCAATAAGCCCGTTACAAGCTCTATACATGGACCACTCGGTTTCACTATATATAACTTTATCCCTTATGTTCAGATACTGCTCCTTGTAAGTTTGCCTCCGGTTTTATTACGGGAAGGTATCTTGATATGGACATTTTTTCGGAGATATATATTAGATTGACCAGTGTGTATCTATTTATCTTTGTATATTTTTTTATAGGATAAGGTGACAAGCGAGCACAGTACACCTGATGGTAAGTAGTTGCTCTGGCCCATAGACATCTGCATCTATCCTCGTTTGCGAATAAAATGCAGATGCGTTGTCAACCGTGAGGACTAAAATGGAATGCCTCTTTTCAGTAAAAATTATTGGAATTTTTTAATTCAGAAATAAGATAAGTCCGGTGATAAGAACCGCTGACAATACAACAATTTCATGACTATGACCTAGTATTCTATCTAGAATCATCACAACTCAAGATCAATGCGTGTTGTTAAAGTTTCATCATACCTTAACTAACTTACATTCGCCTCAGATCGAAGGCCCCGCGTTACCTGTGAAAAGGGTCTCCGGTTCATTTCCACTCACATTTCAAATCATAACAGCATTATTTTGTCCTGTTATTCCTTGAGTGGTTCTTTCCTCCCTCGATCCATGCCTCGGCCATAGTTCCTGTGCTTAAACAAATGTATGTGAAGATCTTCTTAGAAGATATCTATCTTTATATTTATATATAATTCTTCTGTCCGGTGTGTATGACTGAACTCCTCCTAAACGTCTGGACCCGATTTTGATGAAATTTTGTGTGTGTGATTAAGTTGATTCGAATATGGTTTAGATTCATAATTAAACCCGGTAGGTGGCGCTGTTACCGAAATCCATAAATCACTCGTGCTAAGCTGGGGTGGATCGCTAGTATTATTATAATCCTAACAAATAAATCAAGAAGGACTTTATTTCAGGCTATAACGGATAAAATACTAAAGCGAATAGATTGAATTATATATTTAACTGTTGCAATAAAGTTAATTAACTGCACTGCAACAAACTCGTAGGCATTGCATGAAAACGATTTACATTAATAAAATAATGTGCCTAAAAGCTAGAATTATTGTCCGAGTTGATTTTCACATCTAGATATCTTATAGTTATAATTTATTCGGCATAATTTAATTTCTTGAAACACATTTTCTACGTCTACTTATAATAATTAATATTTTTCATGAACGATAAGTTTATCTCTACGCAACATAGGCATTTATTATTATATAAATATTTAAAACTGAAGAAATTTATTTTATGATTTGCTCCAACTAGCGATGATCATTTCAGCTTATCAGCTTCAGTAATCAATGAGTTGCAACTTTTACTTACGACTCATCGCGCTATGAGACTTTCGTGTAAAGAAATTGGAAAACGAATAAACTTTTGTCTTGGCGCTGTTTATTCAACCTTTTCAACAAATGTACCGTTACCGTTACAAACTATTAAAGTCTATTGCTGAACATAGGCCACCCCATGAATTGCCTCATAAGGAGATATTTGCCATATTTGCATCTCCTGTTTTGTTTCCCTCTGTCGGCTCTTACGACACCCACGGGATGACAGTGGATATTCTCAGATCATCACCATGGTACAATTAAAATTACAGTAATAATGTAACTATATTTATATTTATTGACAAATTGACAAAGTAAATATAAAAAATATAAAAAGTAAGGGTAATATATTAATGAAGTTTTGTAATGTGAATGTCTTTAGGGCTAAAGCTCAAAAGCCATAAACAAGCCGAATCCGAATCCCCGCCGGCACCTAACGAATTATTATTAGCAATTTAAAGTAACTGATTAACCAGATACTGGGCGG
This sequence comes from Parnassius orleans, assembly GCA_029286625.1. NCBI lineage: Eukaryota > Metazoa > Arthropoda > Insecta > Lepidoptera > Papilionidae > Parnassius > Parnassius orleans. Next base: position 30,689 of record JAGSMP010001311.1, read on the forward strand.
TAAAGGTAATACAGAGACCTGCATGTCCGAGCAATAAAATATTTTGAGAACACGTGAAGTTTGCCAACAAGCACTAGAGCAATGCGGTGGATCAGCGGGTTCTCAACAATGAGAGGAGGTTTGTGTTCAGCAGTGCGTCGCATTATAGGCTGTAATTTTACTTTTGTATAACATAAAATAAAATGTGATTTCACTGTCGAGGCATCATTTTTGCTGCAGTTTCATTTAAGAACGTGTATATATTTATATGTCGGGAGTAATAAAACCGGCATTGTAAAGAAATCACTGCGGACGCGTTGCGTGCGTCTAGGGAACGATATAATATATTATATCTATCTTTATATATGTATATAATTCTCCTGTACGTGAGTTTGTCATTGCACTCCTCCTAAATGGCTGGACTGATTTTGATGAAATGTTTAGTCTATTTTTGAGTTTGGTTTATTTGGATTTAAGACTGGACCGGTAGATGGCACTGCAATCGGGTTCTAGTTTTTATTTATTTTCAGGGCAGGAAAACGTCTGCCAGTATACTATAAAAGTTTAATTATAGAAAAAGTTTAATATTAGATGTTGAAACAGTGTCGACGGCGTTCGAGAAAGCATCACCTCATTTCGTCTGGTGGGTGTATATGAGGCGAATATGGTATAATTTGCCAATAACATCTTAATTATTTTAATAATGAAGTTTCGAGTTTTTTTTTATGAGGGTGACAAACGAGCACACAGTTCACCTGATGGTAAGTGGTTGCTGTGACCCAGACATCTACATCTATCTTCAATAAAGAATCAAAATGCAGATGCGTTGCCACCGTGAGGACTAAGATGGAATGCCTCTTTCCAGTAAAAGGGTTTCGGTTCTCTACACTCACCATACGAAACACAGCAGTGTTAAGCTGCTATTTTACGCTGTATTCTGAGAGCGTGGTCCTTCCCCGGTCGAGCCGACCCATTCGTACTACAACTATACTACTAATATAGCTGCAGCATGGCTCTACCACGTAAAAAGTTGAAGTTAAAGAGATGGAAGAAATAATTTGAAGGCGTGTTTATGGTGAGGATTAAATGAATTGAATTTATCATTTGAATTAAATGAACTAGAATTTCAAAAAAGAAAGAGGTGAGAGCATGAAATCAGGTGGCCTTTTCCGTCCCTTTTGAGTAGGTTGAGCAAATGCTTGAGTGAAGATGAGTGGAGATGGTATTCGTTGTATTATTTAGTATTGTCATAATGATAGTAAAAAAATGCAAAGCTTTTTGTAACCGATAGATGGCAATAAACCTACAGCATAAATGGTAATTATCCACAACGACGATGGTTAGCAGGGTCAACGATGCGAGACTTCTGAGATACTGTGATTGCTTATTTTATGTCATTTACCACTAAAAGGACGATATCTAGCTGTGGATAATTTTAGGGCAAAATCGTAGATTTTTTTTAATAAAAATAAAAATTTAAACGTGGTAAAGCCATGCTGCAGCTATATTATGTTTGAAGCATGAATGGGTTGGCTCGACCGGTGAAGGAGCAGGACTAGGCCGTTATTGTTGTGCAAAATTTTTTTCTAAATAAATAAACAACAAAAATATGTTATTGAATTGTGGGCAAACAGTATGCGACTCATCTGATGGAAAGTGGCGGCTGCCCTACTGCACCTGTAACACCAGGCAGTGCAGGTGCGTTGCGGGTGTTTTAAAAGGAGTAAGCTCGTTTCTTGAAGGTCCCTAAGTCGAATCCGTCCAGAAAAATCGTCGGTGGTAAACGATTCCATAATGAAGTCGTGTGAGAGAAAACTCTAGTAAATCGCACAGTGGTGGACTGCCAAGCAACCAGATGGTGCGGATGGAATCGAATTAAAAGCTATTATATTATTATTAACACACCCAAAGGACGTTTAAACATCATAGAGCTATTATTTTCTGTGTAGAGCCATGCTGCAGCTATATCTTATTGTTATTGTAGCATGAATGGGTCAACTCAACCGGGGAAGACCACGCTCACAGAATACCAGCCTAAAATAGCAACTTAATGCTACTGTGTTTCGTATGGTGAGTGTAGAGAATCGGAGAAACTTTTACTGGATACGTGGCATTCCATCTAAGTCCTCAGCGGTGACAACGCATCTGCATTTGATTTTAATGGAAGATAAATGTAGATGTCTTTGGACCACAGTATCCACTTACCATCAGGTGGACTGTGTGCTCGTTTGTCATCCTTATTCTATAAAGTAAAAATAAAAGAAAATGAAAAAAAATAATTTATGTTGAGAGATAATGTTAAATCATCGTAGCATAGAAAAGCTGGAACAATTACGGTCGCATGTCAGGCCATAATTAGATTAGCGTTGTACCGTTTACCAAAATTTCATTTGGCTCTCTGCCTAATCTTACACTGGAATAGTCAATAACAATAAAGCGTAATTTTTCCACATATAAAATACGACCTAAAACTAGAATGTAAAGTAGAAGGATCTGTTTAGAAAACCTGTTTTTTATACAGGGTGTCCGGTGACTATTTTCACAATTCAAAGTGTTGTAACTTAAGAACGCAAACAGCTGGAGGGGCGGGGGTGCAGGGTTAGATTTGTCAGCGTCGTGAGTTTTTAGTCGCCATGCCGCGTTGGTCGGGAGGGCGCGCTTTCGTGATCGAGGCATATTTAACAACAATTTTTCGCAGCGGAAATTCCGTAATCATTTAATCTTCCACGAATAAGTGATGTTCCTTCAAAAATTTTATTCGTTATTGGGTAGCAAGATTTCGTGCTTCAGGCTCAGCTGTAAACATGCGTCGCCAAGGTCAGTTGCATCTGTATCGACTGCAGAAACCATCCAACGTGTAGTGATTCAGTTTTGCAAAATCCACGGATGTCACTAAGAGCACGTTCAGCAGCTTTAGGTATTGCTAGATCAACATTGCACGAAATAATAAAAAAAAAGCTCAAGTTTCATCCGTATAAAATTCAAATAACCCAAAAACTTAACGAAAATGATTACCAAGCAAGGTTATCTTATGCCGAACGAATGTTAACAACTTTTTGTACGGAAACACGACTGCTGAACGTTTTTACAGTGACGACCCATTTTCATTTAGGGGTTATGGTAAACAAACAAAATTACCGTTACTGGAGTTCTGAGAATCCAAAAGAATTGCATCAAGAACCATTGCATACAGATAAGGTAACAGTTTGGTGCGCTATATCAGGGAAAGGAATTCTTGGTCCTTATTTTTTTGAAGACAGTCGTGGTCGGGCAATATCCGTTAATTCAGAAAGATATTGTGAGATGGTCAACGGTTTTTGAGAAACGAACTACGCAACAGTTCTATTGCTAACAGAAACAGCTGGTTTCAACAAGATGGCGCCACCGCTCATACTGCACACATCTCCATGAATGTTAAAGAAATTGTTCCTGAAAATCATCTCGGTACGGTGACATCCCTGGCCAGCACGATCGCCCGACCTGAGTCCATGTGACTTTTTTTATGGGCTACTGAAGAGCATCGTTTACCAAAACCAACCGACCACCACTGCTCAACTGAAAGAAAATATCCGGACCGAAGTTTTGAATATTTCTAGCGATCTCGGTAAACGTGTTTTCGAAAATATGCGTGTGAGATAAGAGTGTTTGCGCCAAGAAGGTCGACATTTAGAAAACGTTATTAAAAAATGAAACTCACATTAATGTTCTTTCTATGAGAATAAAATAATTTAGAAACCTTTTGTATTTATTTTATATCATTCTTTGAAATATGAAAATAGCCACCGGACACCCGGTATCACTACCATTATCAGTATAGCCCATCACAATTTCGCTGCTGAACATAAACTTCTCCTATAGATTGTCACAAAGTATGGTCCTGAGCCAACTGCATCATCGACTACTTTTGTGTTTCATCAGGTCGTCACTTAATCTAGTGGGGCTCACCCACTAGATTATGCACTGTAACTCTAGTACGAGGCTGCTACTAGAACCTATTATTTTACGTGGTAGAGCCATGCTGCAGTATTAATAGAATAAGTTGTAGCACGAATGGGTCAGCTCGACCTGGGAAGGACCACGCTCTCACAGAATAACAGCGTAAAATAGCAGCTTAATGCTGCTGTGTTTCGTATGGTGAGTGTAGAGAACCGGAGACCTTTTACTGAAAAGAGGCATTCTATCTTAGTCCTCACGGCTGACAACGCATCTGCATTTAAATTCACAAACGAAGATAGATGTAGATGTCTATGTGCCACAAGCAACCACTTATCATCAGGTGGACTGTGCTCGTTTGTCACCCTTATTCTATAAAAACCTTCTTTACCACAGATTGTCATTTTTTAATATTCCACTAAGCCAGCGCTTGTCTACGATCCCACCTGATGGTAAGTGGTGATGTAACCTAAGATGGTGAAGCTCACTGACTTAACAAATGCCTATACAATCTTGCCTTGAAGACACCCACACTGTAATCGAATGGAAAGAGAGACGCTGGCAACTTATTCCATTCCTTTGCTGTACGCATGATGAACGACGTAGCGAACCATTTCGTTCGAATGCGTGGTAAGTCAACAACGAAAGGTGGAGACTAGCCGAACGTCTGGTTGTCCGATGGTGGATGGGAGAGGAGGAATTAAATTGTGCAATTCCCGCACACTCTCCGAAAGCATCCTGTAGAAAACCGAAAGGCTGGCTACTTTGCGTCTGTGTTCGAGGCTGGTAAGATTGGTTTTAACCAAATTCGGGTCACCAATAAGCCTCTTAGCACGCCTTTCCACATCCAAAGCTGCAGGTGGCATTTTGCAGCACCAGCCCATATGGCAGCAATACTCCGGACTTACGCTTTATATAAAGTAAGCAGCTGTCCCGGCGTGAAGTATCGCCGCAAGTGTCAGTTCTTCGCTATGGCCAACCACTGCCACTTCAGTTTACTGATCCGTTCGGCTATGTAAGTTACTATTTTTCTTCAGTGGACATCTGAAACAGATTTGCCATTTAACTTTCATACAGCCAGCGGTGAATAATCACGTTTCAGTTTCTAGTAATCACTGGCTACACGCACTGGCTACATGCACTGGTGGCAGTGAAAGAATATCTACTCTCCTATATCATCCCGTGGATGTTGTAAGATGAAATAAAACACTAGTCGCCATTACACGTTATGATTTATTATCTCTTTTCAACCTACTTATATAATAAAATAGACTATTATCTTAAAAAGAACTAAATTTTATAAATAATTGGTTTTCTTGTTTTCTTCCTCTTCCTGTTGTGTATTGTGTGTAATCCTTTATTTCAACGTCATTATCATCTCCTGGATATTGTGTTTGTCTCCTTGTTGTTGGTTATTTCATTCTCCTTCATATAAATTATGTCAATATCCTGTATTGATTGCGCTGAAATATCTAAAATAAAATCTAAGTTATGTGGATGAGTTAAAGGTTTCAAAATTGCACATGTACTATCTTCTTGACAGTAGGCTTGATATCCTCTATTTCATGGCATACTGATCTTATCTTCTCAATATTTTGTATGGACCTTTATATCTTGGAGGTAATACTGTATCATTTGGCTTGTGCTATTCATACAAAACATAATCATTCTTTTTAATTAAATGAAATCTACTTTTATTGTATAAATGTTTATCTTCCATTTTATATGGCCATTTCTCTTGTTCTGATAAAATTTGAAGTTGATGGTTTCTATTCATATCTTCAAAATTGTTCAAAATATGTATCTCATTTGGTATTCTGGGTTCATATCCAAGAACAAATAAAAGGTGATAATCCAGTTGTTGTTTTGATGTATTTATGGCTAGTATAGTTTTAATAACTTCCCAGTCCTTTTCATTTGCCATACGAAATTTAGTCAGGGTAGATATTATAACATTGGCTCTTTCACATAATCCATTTGAATGAGGTGTATAGGGTGTAGTTGGAAAATGCTCTATACCATATTTTTGAAATAAATTTTGCTCTACATGGTAGTATGTCAAAGGTGGTCCATATGCTTTTATAACATAATTTTCAATTGTATCTACTACATTTTGTGCTGATAATGAAAAATTTGGTTTTGCGAAGATTTATCTTATCGCATGGTCTATATGAACAAAACTTTAAGTATTTCCTAACTTACTTTCTGGTAATGCTACAATATGGTCAGATGAGATTATTTGCAGTGGGGTTTCTGGTATTAGTCGGTCTCATTTCTCCATAGGCTAACTTACTACGTTTTTTTTAGGATAGGGTGACAAACGAGCACACAGTCCACCTGATGGTAGTGGTTGCTGTGACCCCAGCCATCATATCCTCAATAAAGACTCAAAATGCAGATGCGTTGTCACCCGTGAGGACTAAGATGAATGCCTCCTTTCCAGTAAAAGGGTCTCGGTTCTCTACACTCCTGCATACGAAACACAGCAGCGTTAAGCTGCTGTTTGTGGTATTCTGTGAGGAGCGTGGTCCTTCCCCAGTCGAGCCGACCCATTCGTGTTACAACTATACTACTAATATAGCTGCAGCATGCACTACCAGGTATAAAATTACGTAAAGTACGTCGATTGGTCTTAGAACAAATGATACATGCCGATGATTTTAAATCTCGTCTCATTGTTTCCACCAGTATTTTGTGCAAATTTAATTGCATTTTCATAGGGTGAGTTTGACAATCAACAAAATTTTTGTTCCAACCATTTTTCTATCGTTTGTTTTAGAAATAAACGCTCTGGTTCTGGTAATTTTATTCTTTTATCTATATGGCTTACAGCTGATAAGTTTATTGTGTTTTAGTTTTATTTCAAGTTCAAAATCTGAGAACTTTTCCATATCATTTGAGTCACTTTTAAAATATCATTATATTCAAAACTTAACTGCATTACTTTATCCTTGTGGTTCTGTGTAATTTCTTAACTAATGTTTTAATTATTTTCATACAACAACCTATCAAAGCATCTTCTTTAGATATGTTCGGAAAATATTCGGTATGTGTGGGGAGTAATAATATATCTTTCCATCAGGTTCATGAATAATACGTGCATAAACAGCAGTTGCCAATCCTTTCCTATAATCATTGGTACAGGTAAATTGTGACAGGTTTCTCACATTTGAGGCATAAAATAATAAATTTTCCTACCTGCACTCTCATATATAGCCATACAATAGGGTAAGTATATTACCTGCTCTATAATTTCCTTTCTGCCATGGACTGACTTGAGTATCTTCTGGTAAACACTTTTTATCTATTAATGTAATGAAAGACCCTGAATCCGAAAGTGCTTGAAATTGTATGTGTTATTAAATAAAACTGGTATTAATGTAACATTGGGTGTAATTTCTTGTACACAATTGACTGGTTTTAAATTTTTATTTTGACTAATTGATCTAGTAAACTGTTATGCTTTATTGTGTTCATATTTGTTAGTTGAGATTGTGTATGTACTTGTGGTAGTAAATTGCAGTTATATGAAATATGACCCTTTGTTTTACAACGAAAACATACTTGATCCTGAAGGACAACCTTGTCTAACTGTGGATTGTATTTAGGTATAAACCTATTATATTTAGTTTGTACTCTGTTATATGTACTTACAACATTTGTACAATTATTTTGGTAATACCTTTATTTTGTTAGAGTGCGTCTAATATTATCTAATGCAGACGCATGTTCTTATAATTCTTCCACTTTTTTTCAGCGGTGAGTAGCCAATGGGACTGACCAGCGATGATCGATGATGCCTTCCAGGATAAGTGATATTTTGTTTGCATTTTTGATACGTGTCGGAGAACGTTCAAATAAAGCATTTTTATAATAAGTAGGAACTGTTTCAATTCCAATTTTAAGGTTTTTAAATCCAATTGTTTATATTGCTTTCTAATTTTTTCGGATTTAAATTGTTCCAAAATTTCATGTTTCAATTTAATAATATTGTTGTTAACAATTCTCATAATTAACTCCTTTTCACGGAACTTGGAAAATCGTAACTTCAATTCATCATCATCATCATCATTACAGCCCTTCACAGAGTCCACTGCTGAACATAGGCCTCCCAAAGATGCCACAAAGCTCGGTCCTGAGCCACCCATCCATCGACTTCTTCGTCTTACACCGGGGACGTCACCTTCGTCCGCCGGTACGAGGCACTCCTCAGAACGTTTTTTCCCCATCGGTTGTCGGTTCTTCGAGCTATGACCGGCCCATTGCCACTTCAGCTTACTAATCTGTTGGGCTATGTCGGTCACTCTGGTTCTACTGCGGATATCCTCCTTTATAAGTTTATCTCGGAAACCTCTGAGCATAGCCCTCTCCATTGCTCACTGAGCGATCTTGGGCTTCCTCATACGGCCAGCAGTGAAGGATCACGTCTCAGTTCCATGGTCATCACTGGCAGCACGCACTGGTTGTACAGTCTCGTTTTCAAGTTTTGAGATATACACTGATATAATTTCTTTAACTTCAATTATTGGACCGTAAATTTTTCCAAATCTTCCAACTTTATTGTTCCATATTATTTTGTTATTAAATTTTCAATATTAATGAGCTTATTCAATTGATAAATCTCGATAGTGTTTTCAAATACTTTAATCCTGCGTCGTGGCATGGTTGGGCGTTTGCGAGTTGGCGTCTATATATCTCGCTGAATCGAAGTAAATGAACCGTTAATTTACGAACCTTATGCGTTGCTCCGACAAAAAACTTTTAATGTAAACGTCAATAAACGTATTTCTAATATTTAAGACGTTAATATTAATTTAACACAAATTTCACTTGAGCATAGGTAAGATGAAATGAAACACTGGTCGCCGTTACAAGTTATGATTTTCAACCTACTTATATAATACAATAATCTATCTCGCTTGCACCATTTTAACTACTTTATTCTGTCTTACTCTTTCGTAACTACATTATTCCATACTTCCGTCCCCTTAACATTAACACGTTCCTTCTTTAATTTATTCTATTATGTATTATCGTTACTAAGAGGTGACAGAGAAACTGAACAAAAGTTGGACAGCAGCATAATAACTCATAACTTTCTAATAAAAACCTGCGGTTACCCACATGCCGAGGTGACAACTATGGTATAAAACTGTTTTGTTAGTATATAACAACAAAATATAAAACGATAAAATAAAAAGTAACAATAAAATATAAAATAAATCTAAACAAAACAATGACATCTATTGAATAAAAATATTTTTACGGATTTTATCGCGTTTAATTTTACAATTTTAATTCCGACGTTTGGTTGCTTTTTGAGGGGACTGAGATGTTTGACGTCGATGTCATAATTGGGCTACCTTCAGTTTTAATATTAATTTTGGTTCGATCTACGCAGAATGAGCTTACAGTATATTGAAGTCTTGTAGTGGTATGCTTGGGTTTGGATTTAATTTTGTTAATTATAGGATCTAAGCAGATGGCAGCACCCATCCATCTTCTCTATTGAATTAGGATGTTTTTTAATTTGCAATAGCTCATATATCATCCTTGGTAGGAATCGGTGTTCTTTCGCGAAGATTTGTGGTCTATCAAATCTGATGTAATGAGAATGATCTTGAACATGTTCACACGAACTTCCCAGACCGTCGGTGATCTTTTGTTTGTCCTATGTGAGAGACCACATTCACAATCAAGCTTGCACCTCCTGCATCTTGTAGATGTTACACACTTGACGGATGGTAAAATTCAATAATCTTCTTCGGCGGCAGAGTATGTTCTAATAGAAGCTCGCTTCAAAATGTGTAACCTTGTCTGTGACTCCTCTGACATGGGTAGTACAGCAGGCACACGGTCGACTGTGGCCGGCTTCACTCAGTCACTGTGGCACGACGCAGGACCCGAAGCTTGTTGTCTTGCAATACTTGCTCGACGTGCTGAAGCTCGACAGCCAGATGTTTTTGTCACCGATCCCTCGTGCTCTCTGAATTCAGAGGCACGAGGGATCCACGCGTCACAGTGACCGAATGAAGTCGGCCACAGTCGAGCGTGTGCCTGTACCATGGGTTGCTGTAAAAGCACCCGAGCGTCAGGAATCAAAATAGTAAATTAAACGCGATAAAATCCGTAAAATAGTTTTATTCAATGTAGTGTTCGCGTAAATATAAGAAATCATAATGACATCTATTATAAATTAAACAATCAAGACTCTTTCCATGATATTATATTATGAAAATTCAACTACGCTAATATTTATGGAAAAAACTTTAATTATGATGGGAATATTAAATAGGATAATATAGTAGGTGTAGTCCCACATAACTATATTTAAAAATAAGCGTACCAAATTAAAAGAAAACGTGAAGTCTGCCAGCGTATTGGGGCGGCGCGGCGGATACTTACTTGACATAAAACCCTCTCAAGTGAGAGGCCTGCTTAGCAGTGGGACGTATATAGGCTGTAACTTTAACTTGTAGCGTCCCAAATAATAATGATTTCTTATATTGGCGCGAATTTTTGTTTTATTTTATTAAAATTGGTTTACCAACAACTTATGTTGTCTTCCCTTATAAATCAAGCGATATAGTAAACAAAAAAAACTAAGTACACAGTCAATTACAGGTAAACACCACATGCATAACTTTTATCGCGACAATTAAAGACAATTTGTACTTATTGAATAGAAACACTGTAGTATTGCTATTGTAAAATGCACTAAAACAAACTGACCAAAAACAGGCAGCAAGGTATGGATTTACAAAATTTAAAAGAAAAAAAAATTAAAAAAAGGAAAAAGTGTTTAACAAAGCAAATGTTTATAATCTGAGGTACCTATCATATAGACAGCCTTTCGAAACTTTCCCAATGAAACATGGTTAATGTCGACGAGATCGCTAATTTGGTTAAAAGTCTGATTATCCTACAAATTGGCGAATGTGATCTAAAACAGTTCGTCTTAATGGAGGACTGAGCGGTGTAATAAGTTTTCGTGGGGCCTGAGGAACTCTAAAATTAATCTTTTGTAAAAGTTCTGAGCAGTCTATGATATTGTGAGTAATTTAAATAAAAATAACAAATCTGAAACTCTCTTCGTTTGGATAAACTGGTCATGTTAAAAGCGCTTAAGACAGGTCTCGTAACTGATATGCCTGTCTCGCATACCGAAGAATACGACAGATGCCGAAAGCGCTTTTGCCGTTCTATTCTCAATGAGTGAGTAGTAGTGTGGTCATAGATTACTACCATACTCCAATATACTTCTGACCAGACTACAATAAAGTTTTTTAGTTTTAATGTCTGAATTCCTACTATTTCTTATAACAAAACCCACCATTCTCGATGCCCTGCCGATCGTTTGTTCCATATGTGGTATGAATGTAAGTTTTGTATCCAATAGAACGCCTAAATCGCATGATTTCTGTCTCCTAAGTATATTGCCTGCTATTGTATATGAAGATGAAATTTTGTTTAGTTTTCTAGTAAATTTTATGTGTGTACATTTTTGGCATTCAATTTAAGTCCATTTTTTGCAAAATTCAAGATGTCTAAATCCTTTTGAAGCTTCATAATATCGCTCTCATTATTTATGACTTTAGACAATTTCAGGTCGTCAGCGAACATATGCGGTGAAGAATATAGAGTGATCAGGCAGATCTTTAATAAATATATTAAATAATATTGGGCCAAATGCAGGCCTTGCGGTACATGGAGAAATAGAGTGTAAGTTAGATTGGTGCCATTGACTACCACATAAAAGGATCTATCAACTTAAATATGATTCTAGCCAATGCAGAATAGGTCCAGCGAAGCCATACATTTCTAATTTTTGGAGAAGCACGTTGTGGGAACTGTATCAAATGCTTTGCTGAAGTCCGTATAAATGGCGTCAACTTGCGATTGTTATCCACAGCTATAAGGTCTTCAGCAAAGCACATGATTCGTAGAAGTAGACCTTCTAGCTACAAATCCATGCTGTTTACTAGAAGTGTATTTTTGAAGTGATTTTGTATATATGGGCAAATGATTGCTTCTAAACTTAGCAAAACAGGCAGGATGAAATTGGCCTATAGTTCCGAACGTCTTGGTCATCATCAGACTTATGAATCGGCACGACCTTAGCAAACTTCCATCGCTTTGGAAATACTCCACTTGTCAACGATTCATTTAAAATGAGCCTTAAAGGCGCTGATAAACTATTAGCACAGTTAACTATGAAGTATGGTGGAATATTATCAGAGCCTGCACCTTTCGATATATCTAGACCCTTAATATGTTTGAGAACATCATCGTGACTTATTGAAATATGTGCTAAACAATCCGAGTTGATACTAATATATTAGTTGCATTATCATAGAGTGACGGCTGTTTGCAATCACTATACACTCCAAAATAATTTGCAAACATTTCACAGATACTTCCACCTATAACTTGTGGTGATCCATTTTCATGGCCGTTGGGTATGTTCCATGACCACCTCTTTTAGTTTTGATATAAGACCAGAAGTACTTTGGGTTGTCAGCTATTTTGCCTCTATGCTTCTAAGGTAATTTTTATAACAATCCGAAACTAGTTTCTTACATCTTTTGACATCAAATGATGGAAATTTCATCAAGCGGATTTTGTATTTTTAAATCTAATTCTAAACCTATTCTTTTCATGCAGTCTTTTGATAAGCTCCTTACTGTACCATTGGGGATATTTATGTTTTTCTGCCTTTGTTCCGGCACATGTTTCTTAATGGTGCAGTTAAGTTTATCATAAAACACATCTATCATTTCATCCACGTTCTTGGTTAGTGAAAAGAGTTCTGCCATTGGACACTATTAAGCTCTAGATTAACTGCCTCATAGTCAGTTTTGCGAAAGTTCAGTTTTATATTGTTGGGTTAGCTAACATTGTGGCGAATTCAAGCTCAGCTGAAATTCCAGGGGATGAAGATTATCGACTACGCTCAAAGTCTAATGACTTGGATAGCTGGCACATAGGGAGATCTACAAGAACTAAGTCTAAAATTTTACCCATTTTATTAACAATATTATTGACTTGTTTATAGTTATTAATATTACAAAAGTCCAATAAATATTGGCAAATAGCAGAACTATGGTAGTAATTGCTTGACTTACCAAACTGCTCCCAATCTATGCTTACCAGATTAAAATCACCAACAATACAAATATGGGACTGGTTATCCTCAATAACAGAGTTGCAATTATCCACGAAATGCTTTATTAGCTGCATCGAGACTGGTGGTGGCAAATAAACGGCGCAAAATACGAACCTTCGACAGGTATTTGAAAATATATGTCAACGCAACAGAGATCCTCGCAATCGCTTTCCCATAGTTATCCTTTTCGAGTTAAGCTCTTTGGATACTGCTATTAAAACTCCACCTTCCTTTCCGTTATGAAAGCCAGACGTCTCTCTGTCCTTCTAAATACCTTATAACGATCATCGAACAACTCAGAACTCATAATATTTTCATTTAACCATGTTTCACTTAATATTATAATATCATAGCTAGACGCTGTTAGATTTTGATAGAACGAATGAGTTTTAGTCCGAAGGCCTCTTACATTTTGATAGTAGACATTTAATTTATCGTATTTTATTTTGTTAACAATAAGTACCATGCAATAAGATTACGAGTTTAAATAAAAAAAAAAAATTAACAAAAAAAAATAACAAAGTTTTAACTTATTTAACTTTACTTAGAGTCCATATCTCTTATGACTATAAAGTCTGAGTTGTCCGTTTTCCTTACAAAATACGACCATGACGTATCCACATGCTTGTATCCATTTTTCTTCGCAGCCAGCCTGGTAGCTGCGTGTGGCGCCTGTGTTGCCGGGGACAGGTGTTCAACCACAAATACTGGTTTTTCTCCGCTGTAACCCAAGTGGGTGGTATTTAACTTTTCCGATACCGGTCTAGGTTTATTGAATTTAATAGCTGCTGAGGAAACAATCACGGTCTCTAGGTGTGGCAGGCTGAACTATAATCGATCTAGGGCGAGCGTGATTATCGCGATTGAATTTGGCAATTCTGGTGCAGTGTACTATTTTCTCCGGAGAGATGGGAAGTCTATAACATTGCTCAATTTTGATACTATGTTTGTGGGTTCTCCTCTTTCTTTTCAGGGACACATTGTATTAATATTATTTGAACGAGCGTTTTGTTCAAAGTTATTTAGCCTGAATGATAAGTCTTTGATGGTAGATTTCATCAGTTCGTTCTCCGACCGCAATTCTCGGACCGTTTCACTTGTTTTCTTGTTTTCTTGATCACCTCGTACTGATCACTCACAAGGTAATGGACTCTCTCAGATCTTTTATCTCATTCCTCATGGTGCCTAGTTCAGAGGTCATAATAGATCGAAGAGTGTTTGTTAGTTGCACCAGAAGAGTCTCAAATTTTCTTTCCGTGATGTCTTCCACTATAGCTCTTAGATCACTCCTGGTAATAGGGCTTCCAGTCCACTGCTTCCGGTGGGGTGGGTGACTGTCTTTTTGTGTTCGTATTGTAACATTTGGATTAAAACGTACAGGAGTGTTGTCTTTGTTGATGGTTTTGTATAGAATTTATACAAGTAGGGCATATCAACTCCAGTTGCATCGCTTGCGTGATTGACACGTTCCCAAGCATTCCAAGTGAAACGCTTTAACGCAAGTATTGCATTTCTTAAACTGTTTACTCTCACCATCCAATGAACAGCAGCCCAAGATAGTGTTAGATTATCCATTATAAAAGTTATGAAAATGCAATAAAAATATTAAAGCCAAAAAGAAAAAAATAAAAAATAAAAAATTGTTTTGCTTCAGGCGGGTTTGAACCAGCTGCTCTCATGAGTGCAGTCCGTGCGTCTACCGAATCGGCTATCTGTGTTAGTAACTCTCTGACGAAACAGTGATACACTTCAGAATGCACTGTACACAATACGCAAGTGTACTGAGTAGTAAGGTCCAAAGTCCAGGTTATTGTTCGACGACACGAATTGTGATAAATATTTTCTTACTAAACCTGCACACAATTTTATGGCGATATTACAATTTATCCTCCTAATCACACTTTTCACAAGCACAGTCAGATTCTTGCGTTTAAATCGAATAGTACTCATTAAATGAAACTAATTTTACGGATCTTATTTCCCGACGTTTCGGGTGTTTTCCAGCACCCATAGCCACGGACTAGTATACGGATAGGGGAACTGAGGTGTTAGTCCGGCTACCTGCAGCTTTTAATTTTTTTTTAATTTTTGACCCAAATAATTCACCAAGTATAAATTAATTATAATTAATACCATTTTGTCATTAATTTGAAGCGAATATCCAATTTACACCTGTCAGGACTCCATTAGTCAAACGAGTATCTTTACGTAAATTTTAACAAATGAGCATCTGTTGGTTCTAATTCAACGTCACGAACGCTTCACAAATGGTACCACTTGGCGGAATTTAACCGTGATACAAATAATTATGTCCTTACAAAGATTCACAAAGTCTAGTCACATGAAATTAAGTGCCGGCACCAAATTTTCGTCGAGCTAAGAAAGTTTCCTAATAAAAATGATTTATTGATGTAAATAAATGGATAATTTTTAGGATAAATGTCAAAGCTAATGTTAGTGTGAACAACAAATGGCTTAATTGCGTTATTAGCTAAACTTAAGTTTAGCTTCCGTTGTTTTTCACGCTAAGCCGTCTGATATAAAATTGAAGAAATAAAAAATTACATGATTTCAATTGCTTATTTAAACTTGCTCGTTTAAGCTTAGATGTATTCGACTAATTCATGGATAAAACTAGCTGTACTCGATGTGGGACGCCCAAAGCTGCGTACGATAGTATTTATATAACATACTATCGACCCGCCCGGCTTCTGCACAGGATCTATTAATGTGGTGTTATTTAGATTTAAGACAGTCATAGACCATTTTAATTTATCCACCTTAGGTGTTTTTTAATAAAGTATTTCGGATGCAATATAGCCTGAATCCTTCCTGGAATTGCTTCATATCTGTACGTAAAGATTCATCACAATCGGTTTAGCTATTCCGAAAATTAGCCCGGACAAACAGACTGACAGACAGAAATTTCAAAATGCTTATTATATCTTCACATGCAAATAACCCTCTAAGCTTAATAGAAGCCAGTTATTTTAAAGTTACTGAGAGACATATAAATTTTATTTATATGTATAGATAATTTTTCAGCTAAAGATAAAAAAAATCGAAAATAAAATATTGTATAACATGTTTTACTTTAATCACTGGTAACCCAAGCTAATGACTAATCATAAGCTAAACGGCCCGTCTTCACTTGGGTAGCATCTGCAGAACTGCAGTATCAAACATCATCGGTCAGGAGATCTGTCTGGTGCTTACTATTATAGTCGCCTCACAAAAAGTGCGTAACAAAGACAAAAAAATAGTTTTATTAAAAGAGATATGTACTTTCTAAATACTAGGAACAAGCACAAGCTTGTTATACCAGTAACATCATCCATCATGGCTATAATAGTCCACTGATGAATTTAGCCTCCCACAGATTGCCTCATAGTGGGATTTTGCCAATTACCACGCTTGGCAGGCGTGTTGGCAAACGTCGTTTTTTTATTATTTTGAGTAGTTATTAGGAAGATGTTGCTGTCCATCTCCTGTTTCAGTTTCCCTATGTTGCCACTTACGACACCCACGGGATGATATTTGGTAGTGGATATTCTTACATCCCCACTACACGATAAAGTTATATCAGTTACTCCACTCCTCCTCCAAAGGGTCGGTTATTCTTTATGGGACTATGTATACGCTTTTTCAACAGCACCAGAAAATACGTGGCATCTATCTATTAAAAGTAAAAATATATTAATAAATAATTTTATATAGAATAAAGGTTACAAACGAGCACACAGTTGACCTGATGGTAAGTGGATGCTGTGGCCCATAGAAATCTACATCTATCCTCGATTAAGAATCAAAATTCAGATGCGTTATTACCCTTGAGGACTAAGATGGAAAGCCTCGTTCGCCAAGTGTTCTATACTAATTTATTTTTCGACATCCATGATGATGAGGTACTGCAAGACCACGCTCTCACAGAATACTAGCGTGAAATAGTAATTATATGTTGATGTATGGTGAGTGCAGAGTACTGAATCAGAATCAAAATCAGAGAAATCAGAATCAGCATTTTGCTTCTTAATCGAGGATAGATGTAGATGTCTATGGGTCACAGCAGTTTGTTACCCTTATTCAATTAAAACATAGTTAAGTCAAATTAACATTATATTTGATAAAATATAGATTTTATTTTAAACCCTTATGTCCTGTTTTCAAAGAAACTAGGTCACTAACATTTAATTACGCTGTGTATATTTCCTGAGAGAGTTATAACTGCGATGAAAACGCTTGTAAAACACAAAGCTCATGACGTTTTTAAGCTCGTTTCAAGTCTGGATCAAAGATTTATACGGGCTTTTGTATCAAGAGACTTTCTTGCCAATAATCTAATTACTTAAAAAGCCATTTTATTGGTCATGTTTTACGATTGTTAGCTTTCTTTTTATTGCTGAATGAGCTAAAGCTAAGCTAGTTAATGTGATTTGATGGTGTCTAATACAACACATAATGCCTGCAACAATCTTTAAAAGAAGACCACGGATGGTTGACACCATGGAGCACCAGGTCCCGCTTCACAGCCTGTTGTCATACTGTCACTCTTCGTTTTAAATCGGAAGACAGTTATGGTTTGCATTGTTGTTCGGCGGCCGATGATAGATGCTAAGCGCACTTCTCTTACCATGAAGTGGCCCCCCACTAGATGAAGTAACGACATGGTAAGATATACAGGAAGTCGATAGATTCAAGTGGCATTCCTTGAGAGAGCCGTGTTCCTTGAGGGTGTCTTTGTGCAGCAGTGGACTTGTGAAGTGCTGTAATGATAATGATGATGATTATTAAATGGGGAGTAAAAGGAAAAAAGATTTTGTGATAAAATTTCACAACCAATTAAACTGTTTAAAAACTCATAATTTTTTGAAATATTTTTCCTGCTCAAGGCAACGGTTAGCATATCACAAGTTACTTTGCTTTTTAGTTACTATTTTTCTTTTATATATCAGCAAGATATTTTTTTGTAGACGACATTAAAGAGAAATCACTTCAGAAGTGAAGAACAATAGACTTGTCATTGTTTTAATGAAATCTTTAGTTGTTGTTTGTTGCCATGATCTTCAGCCAACAAGAACAGTCTATTTCATTGAGAAAATATAATTCTGCGTGTAAAGGTTATTTTGTGGAATTAAAATTTATTACTTGGATTTTTAAATTCTGTATTTGATGGATGATGAAATCGTTTTTCTATATTTTTAACATTAAAAACTATAATAAAAAAAAACTAAAACTAGTAACTTAATTATCATACAGTCCTACTCCCCACGTATCGTGCCAAGAACGCTGGCTACGTTTCCCCGCTGAATGGCTATACTTAGCCTTTGAGCGAGAAAAGAACCAGCCTTTATCACCAGCAGCAACGAACATCCGCGGATGGAGTTCCTTAGAACCTCACCGCACGTGGATCCCACGGACCGACAGTCTCTACAGCAAATGGCACAAATATGTAGTCATCTCTCAGAGACTCATATTTGCGCCACGCACTCAGTTCAGCTGCCTCTGATGCCACCCTGGCTAAGTAGCATCCCACACCAGGTCTTTACCTTCTCCCAGGGACCGTCATACCGTCGGGTCTTTGCCTTCGTCTCTAAATATTCCACAAGGCTTTAAAACCGAGGGAACATTTATAGAGACAAGAGCCCTTCGGATGACATCGTTCAAAGAACCGTGTCGTGAAAACCTACCAGCACTTTCTTACATGATAGTCCGTGAGCCCAAACTTGTTGATTGCTGCTACCAGGGGCACTGATGACAAATCGCCGCTCCTAGTCGGATTCCTACGGTGATGTCGCAGCTCCCATCAAGTAATATGCCGAGATTACTTGATGGTAAAGTGTAGCCAGTGACTAGATTCCTTATTCGAAACCGCTAGAAGGCGTGCCTTATCTTGATCACAATGGAAATTATGAAACAAATCTTTCTGCACGCCCTGTACCAATGGAATATCCCACTGTTTTTGTTGGTTAACTCCAGTGAAACATTTTCGCCAGGACAGAAAGTTCGCCATGTCTGCCCTGCCTGTAGCAAAGCAGGTCTACTTTATTATTTAAAATTATGTTAGATAAATCACTGACGCTATGCACGGAAGCAAGGAAAGCAGGCAATGCAACGCTAGAAAGATTTCTGACACCAATACCACCAAATTTTATATAGAAGTGGCTTGACTCCAGGCTGTTTTATTTAAAGTTAAATTTAGAATTTTTCTATAGCTATTTTAAGATTATTATCAATATCTTTTAAAATATCCGAACATTTCCAGACTGTACTCGAACGAGTAAGTATGTTAATCTAGGTACAAGGAGACAATATTTTAAAATAGTAAGAGCAATGGGGTTTAATTTATACAATTTATCAACGTGGTTTAAAACTGATCAAATTGTTTTTAAAAAACAGGTCTAATACTATCGAAAACAATGAGGCACCTAGCAGGTATTGTGATTCCGTACTGACAGTTTTTATTCCTGGAGAAATATGATTGAAATTTTGAATTAAAATGTCTTTGTGAGAAGTAGATAAATTATTGGAAAAAAATATTTCACATTTATTGCTATTTGGATCAAGACCAATATTTTTAAAATTTCGAAAAATATGATTAAGATCACTGAGGACGTCATCTCCTCTACCTCCCAGTGTACCGTCGTCCAGGTACCAGACATTCAGCTTGGATTTCAAATTTGAAATAATAGGTTGAATTCCCAAACTGAAAAATGTTGGACCTAGTGGGTCACCTGCTGAACACCGACAGCAGAATCGATAACATGGTTTTCATAAAACAAGTTAGTATTTTGACTGTAACATTGCCAAACGTAGTGATAAATTTCGGGGGTATTGTTCGCCACTTCTTTTCAGCAGGGTTACCTATCGATAGAGTTAAAAGCATTCCTTAGGTCAACCTTCACAAGAACATCTGCATCAGAGTTTGTTAAAATGTACGCACTGAATGTACCGTCGCCTCACAGCCACCTCTATTGCCAAAGCCTAATTTAGTAGGCTGAAATTTTGTCTTAAGGTTAGAGATTATGTGCCTGCAAGCTAATTTTGAAGTTAAGCGTCGAAATGTGGAACCAACGGCAATAGGGCGGATACCGTTATCGTTTTTTTTGAAGGCACATAATCTTGCCCCATATTAGAATGCAATGAAATTTGGATTAACATTACCAGAAAGCATAAAGTTACATAATTTTGTAATGTCATTAAGTACTCCGCCGGCGTCGGCAGAAGCGCTTTTTTTTTATAGGATAGGGTGACAAACGAGCACACAGTCCACCTGATGGTAAGTGGTTGCTGCGGCCCATAGACATCTACATCTATCATCGGTTACAAATCAAAATGCAGATGCGTTGTCACCCGTGAGGACTAAGATGGAATGCCTCATTTCCAGTAAAAAGGTCTCCGGTTCTCTACACTCACCATACGAAACACAGCAGCGTTAAGCTGTTATTTACGCTGGTATTCTGTGAGAGCGTGGTCCTTCCCCGGTCGAGCCGACCCATTCGTGCTACAACTATACTACTAATATAGATGCAGCATCTTTAAGATGTTGAGGCGTAATTCCGTCAATGCCGCCAGCAGAGCCATTCGAAAATGACATAATTACTTCTAAAGTGTCTTTTTCAGAAATTTGTAAAGGTTGCATAGAAGTCTTGGGAGGCAGCGGTAAACCCTGAGAAGGATTGACCGAAGGGTGCTTGACGAAGGCTTTCAAGAGTTTTGACATTAGGAGGAGCCAGGATATCGTCTGAGAATAAAATACGGGATGCATTTTTTAAGTCGCCGTCCATTACTTTCGACTAAACTACTTTTTTAAAATCAAATTTAGGACGTGGTCGAGATAAATGAGTATAAATTGGGTAATCTAAATTTTTAAAAGATCTCACTTTTGGGAATACAAATAAAATGGGAATACGCGAAAGTAAATAATTTTATTAAATTTTATTGCAAAGCCCAATCCCCAGCACGAAGGAGTTTCAACGGGTTGCCCGGGCCTCTAGGCCAGGGAGAACATGCTGATTTCTTAAGTGTACGCGCGGCCCAGTACATCTAAGGCATCCAGACCTGCTATTGCTCAATCTCGTGTGGCTCGCCGCCGTTCCCTCTAAGAAGAATCTTAATACGTCGCAAGTGAGTTGCGCGACCGAAGCCACAACTTAATGACGACGCCTATTTAGCAGGCTAGAGTCTCGTTCGTTACTGGAATTAACCAGACAAATCGCTCCACCAACTAAGAACGGCCATGCACCACCACCCACCGAATCAAGAAATTATTTAAATAACATTATTATATATATTGGAAGTAGCAAAAATTAATAATCATACCATTGAGCTTCGACTAGGTATTCTTTAAATTACGGCTATTGCACACGCTCCAATTTCGCCCACGTACAAAAAAATTGAAAGGTATTCTTATTTCTAGATTTGCTATGACACCATTTTATTGTGTATAACATAAAACTGAAATGGCTATCAGTGAATTTGGGTTCAATTAAAATAGGTAAAAATACCTATACGTTTTAGGCATAAATTTGCTCCTTTTGACACTAAGTTATCGGGAAATATTCATTTAATAAATCCAATGCTTCCAGCACTAAAGACTTACAACATTGAAAGAGTTGCAGTTTCACAACGCTGGGACGGCGTGTGAAAAGCGCAGAGCAAACCCTTGCAATAAATAGCAATGAAGTTGTGGCCCAGAAATTTCACGTAGTATTACAACGTTCACTTCTGAACATAGGCATTCCCCATGTATTGTATTATCTTTTAAGGATATCTTCTATAGTTACTATACCTGGTGTTTGCGACCGCTGTTTTGATAATATTGAGTTTTCTGTCGACCTCGTGTTTCATTTCCGTCTGTCGTCTCTTACGATACCCACGGGACTGTATGGGGCGGTAGACGCTGTCATAACACTTCGAATATCCATCCAATCCCATTACAGTGAAAACTTATCAAATCAAACATTACTAGATCCGAAAACCTAAAGAAATTATAAACTTTATAATATAATATATTGTGATTACTTAAAAATATAAAACGACTTTAGTTATCATCGAATATGTTTGTTAATTTGAGTCCACTGTGGGAGTAATTTTATTTATACAAATAAAATAAGCAAAAATTTTGTTATGCACCTACATTAAACACGAAAATGAATCTTTACAAAAGTGTATACGTCTATGTCAACACACAACTAATCCGACTTTGAAAAAAGTCGACTTCAAATTTTTATATTTTAAAACTCTTATATATATTACTCTTGCCTTGAAGACAGCCACACTGTAATCGGATGGAAAGACAGATGCTGGTAACTTATTCCACTCCTTTGCTGTACGCATGATGAACGACGTAGTGTACCGTTTGGTTTGAATGTGTGGTAAGTCAACAACGAAAGGGTGGAGACTGGCCGAATGTCTGGTTTTCCGATGGTGGAAGGAGAGGAGAAATTAAATTATGCAATTCCTGCGCACCTCTGAAATGCATCCTGTGAAAACCGAAAGGCTGGCTACTTTGCGTCTGTGTTCGAGGCTAGTAAGATTGGTTTTAACCAAATTCGGGTCAATAAACCTCTCAGCACGCCTTTCAATTGAGTTTTAAGCCGCTAGGTGGCATTTTGCAGCACCAGCCTATATATGGCAGCAATACTCCATGCACGACTGGACTTGCGCTTTATATAAAGTAAGCAGCTGT
The DNA here is from genome assembly GCA_029286625.1 of Parnassius orleans. NCBI lineage: Eukaryota > Metazoa > Arthropoda > Insecta > Lepidoptera > Papilionidae > Parnassius > Parnassius orleans. Next base: position 53,455 of record JAGSMP010001311.1, read on the forward strand.
CCTGGCGTGAAGTATCGCCGCACCTTTGCAAGGACTCCCAGCCCTTGCAGCTGCTTTGGTCTTGGACTCAATGAACCGCCCGCAGTTCAGATTTGAGGATATCTCAAACCCTGAAAACTGAAGGCGGTCGGTATATTCCGGTGATTTTGGAAAGAAGGAGCCAAGGTGAGCTGGCTCCTTTGCAGTGAAGAGACACGCTTGTGTTTTGGAGGCGTTGAATTTCACGAGATTGGCATCGCCCCATTCGGAGACTGCCTGTAGTACGATATATATATATCATACATATACATAGGTATATAATAATGCACATATATAGGTATATGCATTTTTATAAAACTTATATAATAAACAAAGAAGTTATGCCCGAAAATATATAAAAGGATAGATTCTATATCCTCAGTCACCAGTTAGAATAATTGGATTCGACATTTGCAAATGGACATCCAACCATAATTAAGTCGGAGCTTCGTGGATTGAGTGGTAATGAGTGCAAGTTAGGCTGGCTTTTGAACTAAGAAGTTAAGTAGAGTGTTTGTGTGTCGTTACATAGATTTTATACAAAATATTATACCCCACGACTTAAGCAGTTACGTCCACTGTTCATTATGTACTTATAAAATAAATCCATTTGTTTTAACATTAAACAAGCTATTGAGCCGTAATGAAGGGATCGATTCGTTAGTAAAGAAATAAGAAAATATAGTTCGCCACCACTTTGTATCCTACCCGGGAAGGAATTAGATTTAGTAATAATAAAACATAAATCGTATTCCAGGGCTAAGCGCATGCTGTTGAAGATGTTGTATTATCAGGAAGATGGTACATAGTGGATGGTGGAATATATTCTCAGCTGTCGTCAAAATAAGACGTTATCAATTCTACTATTTTTAAATGTCTTAAAAAACTCTCCGAAGACTTTTAAAATCGCCTCATTTAAAAGCTCTCAACTCAGGCATGACTTCCTGATTTAAACCGATTTGACTATTTTTTTAAATAAATATGTTATACTTCACGATAGATCAATATAAATAAATAAAAAATAGCCTTACAGTTGATAAAATATGAGGAGAAGATTTTAATGTAACAATTTAGACGACATTGTAGTTAATTAATAGAATCAGGCTTTACTTTGCGGAAATCCATTATATTAAAGTTGGTAAAATTATTTTGCGTACATCCGCTCAATGAAATAAAATGTTACAATGTGTCAGCCACCACAGAGTCTACTTGGCCTGAGGATGCTGCTGCGTAGAGGCAAACACATATACACACAATATTTGACAGATTACATGGAGGATTAACGTGTTAGGAAAATGTAGAATAAATAGTTCTTTCTATAATATTAGTGGCCCCGTGTGGTGGCGGGTAGATTACCCACTACCCCATATCTTCCGTGGGTGTCGTAGAGGCGACAGGGGGTAACAGAGAAGATGGGCAGCAGCTCTTTCTGATTAAAACAAAACAACAATAAAAAACTGTGGTTGCCAACCCGCTCGCCAGGGGTAACTATGGCAATATGAAATATGAATAAAGTTACGAAGAGACGGCCCGCTATTCCTGCCTACGGTGGCGATGATGGTAACGGCAGGGCAGGGGTGCTAAGAATCTCCTGTGGAGGTTCAGTTTGCCACCTAAGATGACTCAACCTGACAACATATAACGCACGCACCCTGAAGACTGACGAGAAGATCCTGGAGCTGGAAGAAGAGATAGATAAAATGCTTTGGAATATTATAGGATTATCTGAGGTCCGAAGAGAGGACACAATCCCCGAATGCGGGAGGGCGAACATCTGTCCCAAGTAGGTGTCGGATTTATCGTACACAAGTCTATAGTTAACTACGTCGTAAAGATTGAGAGTGTGTCGACGAAGGTTGTGTAACTTATACTCAGAATCACAAATGGTATTCGCTGAAGGTCATACATGTTTACGCCCAACCTCATCCCGATAAGGAGATGGAAGATATGAATGAGGATATATCTGAAAGCCATGCATTCCTCTCAAAATCCACTATACGGTATTAATGGGAGACTTCATTAAAACTAGACACAAGAGACAACGGTGAGCTGAAGGTAGGGAAATTTGGAATAGGGCAACGGAACCCTAGGGGCCAGCAGCTGGTCGACTTCGTGGAAAAAAAGAGGGCACTGATGAACTCTTTCTTCCAGAAGCGGCCCACAGGAAATGGACCTGTTGGGTCACGACGGTTCGACAAAATGAGATTGACTTTCAGTTCAGTGATGCATCAGTGATCGCGAGGGTGAAAACTGGGAGCAATCACCGAATGTTGAGAGGCACACTGAACCTAAACGTTAAGTTGGAGAGGTCTCGTCTAATGAAGTCAACGCTCCGTCCCCCTCGTGTTCTAGTGCAAAGTCTCGAAAACTTTCAGCTCGAGCTACAAAACCATTTTCAGTGCCTAGAAGATTGCAATGCTGTGGACGTTTCATATGAATGACAAGCTCGTGGAAATTGTCCATGCGGTCGGAGCTAAGTTCTGCAAGACCCGCCGCAGAAGACCACAATAACTCTCCAATCACACTCTGAATCTGATGGCTGTTAGACGGGAAATGAAACTGTAGTCTTCAGCAGATTTGACAGCGTACTGGCAACTGAACAGACAGATCTCCAATTGCATGCGGCGGGTCTTACGCATCTTTGGCTCGTACTGAAGAAGCGATCGAGCTGAACCAGGCTCAAATCTTTGTTAGAGATCTGTCTGCTAGAAACAGCCAAACGTCGAAGCTGAAAACCTAGTGTGGCAGCGTTGTTTCCGGACACCTGAGATTTTGAGATTTTTTTCTGAGTACACATCATCGTTGGAGCCACACTCAAGTGTGAGTAACGATCAAAAAGAATCTTATCAACACTATTCCAATGATATTCTAGACGTCAGTCTGATGGAATTAGAATGGCTCTCTAGCACCTTAAAACGGCAGGCGAGGATGGAATTACAGCTGAGCTTCTGGAAGCGGTGAAAACCGATACTTAAAGTCTTTCAATCTCTTTAATTCTGTCCTCCAGGTGGCACTACACCGGGCGTGGAGCAAGAAGTGCGATGGTCTTATTCTTCAAGAAAGGCGACAACGCTCTCTTGAAGATCTACAGACCGATTTCCGTTCTGAGCCGCGTCTACGTGCTGTTTGCGAGAGTCATTACGAATCCTCTTGCACGCAGAATCGACGACTTCCAGCCCGAACAAGCTTGTTCAGAAAAGGCTTTAGCACCATAGACCACATACCCTTCGGCAACTTGCAGAAGTCCGGTAAACAATTTGTCACTATGTCTGGCGTATGTGCACCGCAGCCCAAATTTCGACGGAATCAAAGGCTTTCTCGAAAGCCTTTGATTCCGTCGAAATGAGCAGAATGCTGATCCTTCAGCGGTCAGGTTGGCTGTTAGTATATCGAAGTGCTGAAGTGTTTGTACAGTAGCGCTACGATGACTATCCGATACAGAACCAGAATACGAAACCTATCCAACTGCAGAGATATGTGGAACAGGGTGACGTAATATCCCCGAAACTCTTCACTGCTGCATTGGAAGACGTTTTCAATCTACTGGACTGGAAATGATACGGTATTAACATCAACGGCGAAGACATCACTCACCTTCGATTTGCCGACGATATATTCCTTATGGCAGAATCGCTGGAGGACTTCAGCACTATGCTCAATGACCTCAATAGTGTCTACCAACGGATATTTCTTAAGATGAACATGGACAAAACAAAGATCATATATAACGTCCATGTCACTCTCATGTCAGTAGTTTTGGGAGCATTAAGCTCGAAGTTGTTGACAGAGTATGTTTACCTGGGACAAATAGTCCGACTAGGTAAGTCCAACTTCGACCGAGAGGTTAATCGACGGATTTAACTTGGCTGGGCAGCGTTCGGATGATGTAACTAAATATTTTACGAGACTATGTCATATTTGTAAAAGATGTAAGTAAATTTATGGATAAGTAAGAGAATACATAATTAGAAATGAAAAGTAATGATAATGTTGTAGGTTTGAGTGACATAGGCAAAGAAAATTGTCGGTGGTTAGCATATCCATACAATCAGCCTGATCAGCTGAGAGTTTGGAAAACTAATAACCGATTAATTTTAAGGTTGTTCGGATGCGATTAAAGACGTTATGAGTTTTAAAGAGGGAATGATAATTTATTATGAATTGTATAGAAATATTGTCCATAATCTTGGGTACAATTAAATAATGACTAATAAATATTATAAATGTAAAGAAATAAATAGAAATAAAACAAAAGTTGACCTGCATAAATAAGTAATGAGAGATACGGGAACGTCCATCACTGGTAAAGCATATAGTCCTCGAGCAGGGTATGTTTCCATGTTTGGATGATAAAATCGGGAGTAACGGGTACTAGGAACAATACTTCAGTACAAGTGAGATGTGAACAATTTTACTCACATTAGTACTGTTAGACCAGAGAAGTCTTAAATTTGTTACCCTTAATAATGGTACATTGAGGTCGTATCCTTCATTGGATCATAGTGTGAACTTAGTTTCCTCCGTGACAATTGTTGGAGTCTTTTTAAAATGACTTAAACGTTGACCTCAAGGTTGTGCACAACCCAAGGTACAGTTTTACCTTGATATAGTATGATTTAAAAAGTTTATGTACCAATAAAATAAAATGAATGTAATGAAAATGTAATATAGTACCCAAGTAAATGGGGGGCCCATATTTATAAAGTACCCGCGTGATAAATATCATGAAATAAAATATAAATGAAGTGAATTAATACTCCGTTTCCCGATATCTAATAAATA